>QLOM01008732.1:0-17479 GCA_003313785.1 Termitomyces sp. MG148
TCTCTGTATGCTCTTTGTGTAACACATGGCAAAGTATGTATGTCAGAGAATTATATATAATACATGCTCTCGTGTTTGTCTACTTTAAATATTCTCTTCATTAGTTAAACCTCGGTTCGTTTCGACGGGCATGAGACTGGGGTATGTTTATATTGTTACTCTACTTCATTAGAATCTACCTATTCTTTGGCTACACAGCCAGGAGAAGTGAGTGTCCTGAGGATGGGAGTCGAGAGAACAATGTAGGATGATTTTCGTGTGATTATAAATAATAAAATGCCACTTGTTCATCCGGATGTCTGCCCGAACTTCTTCAGGGATTTTGATAACAATTTAATTTAAATTGTCCTCAGGACAATTTCAGAAGAATCCCTTTACAAAATTCATGGCAAAGTAAGTTCAATTGCAAAATAAGTTTGATAATGTTAATTATTGTGACATGATGTCTAACGACCAGTGGCTATACCTAGCCCTTTCACTACGACTCTCTACAGCACGTGCGATCTACGATAGTATGTTGACATTATACATAAAAACTGCATCCCCACTGCGATAAATGGCCAATAGACTGAACTAGCGATTCGGCGAGTGTTCAGGTTGGCTCGAATGCCACTTTCCATCAATGAATAAATCAGATAACGCTGTTGAAAAACTTTTACATACATTAGCGGGGAATAACAAAGTAACGAAGGCCATGAGTTAGTATACAAGTCTGTATAAATACAATCTCTATAACGTCGTAAAAGTAATCGTACGCTCATAATGATCATCAATCCCGTAAATTCCATGAATCCCCTGGATGCAGGGGAAGAAAAAAAAGTTCTTAGCACTGGTCCCTCTACCCCTACAAGACAGACTGAGTGCCGATTGCTCATGAGTGTGGCAAATTCTTGGTCGTTATAGGTATGTTCTCGGCAGACTGCCTACTGTCCTTGTACTTGAGGAGATTGAGGCAAAGTTGTATGGGCCAGCCGAAACGTGTAAAGAGACTCGTTCCTTCAGGATATATATTCTTGCTTTGAAAGGCGACGACGACCCATATAGTAATCATGGTAAGCGGAATGGCAACTTCGAAGTAGTGGGCGAGCGTTCCAAGGGTGTCAGGGACGAGATTCTTGATGTTCATGCCAAAAACCGCCTGATAAGATGTGGGATGAGAACTACGCCATCATTGTAATAAGAGATGCATACAGCAACAAAGGACGCAGGCAAAAATATCATGGTTAGATAGGCAATTTGCTTCATCTGTCTGGAAATTAAGTGTTCAGAAACGGCAGATATCCTATTTTTCTTACCGCTAAAGAACATCTAAGTCTTTAGCAAGAGGTAACTATATGAAAGGAAATTAACGCACCTGCACTATCCTTGACGGCAGCTTCCGTCATTTGTTGCATTCGCTTACTATCTTGAATATTGACACTACTAAACACCTATCTTCATGTAAGAAAACAGCCCGAATAACAACTACGGTACAAGTCTTACAAGATTCATGACGTTCTTCAAGCGTCTGTCCTGCATCTTGCAGCCCAACTCCAATCGGTCGATTTCGTTGAGTAGATTGTCACACTCTCTAACCAACAACTTTGCGCTATAGTCCCGTTCGTTCTGGGAAACCGAATCCATGGCAGGATTATACGTCTTCCTTATGAACTCCACTGTTTTCTGATAATTTTCTAGAAGGGATGAATAGTGGAGATGATGGGCGCGAATGACATGAAGTTCCTGAGTGAGGACCATGTCATTAGTCGAGATGACTTTGGTTTCCTGAGAAGAACATCAATGGTCAGCGTCGCCAGTATGTTTGAGGGACTAACCAGCCAACAAATGTGGTTATATAGATGCTCGAGAGCCTCATCCCAGGCGTACAAAGCATGCCAAACGAAAGTCAGAAGTACAAATGTTGGATCTGGGGACTTCTGGAAAATCAATTGCCAGTACACGCTCTGGCCTGCATATCGAATCCGATCACGAAGGTAACGGGCCTCAGTTACAGGGTGGTGTGGCATACTTGGGTGATAGGAAATGATGGTACTACCATGGTCCTTTCTTCGAATGAGGTGAACGGATAGCAAGTCTAAGACAAGGACTCGCTGCTCTGAACAGAAAGTAAATTCTTAGTGACTTGTAGTCTAGAGGACACGTACTAGATCGTAATCGCAAAGGGGCTTGAGTATCAATCATCTGCTCAGCTATAATCGGTATTAGTGATAGCTTACCCTTTATAGAAGGCATTACTCACTAAGAGTCAGGCGGTCCTCAATCGACTCAATTGAGGTGAGAGAATCCGTCGACTGCGACCCTTTTTTATGATAAATTCCGTCCATTGATTTGAGGAACGTCAGCGTGATAGTTATATCTGTAGGCCGGGAAAATCATGAAAGACGCGGCTTTTGTAATCGTAGGACTTACGATCTCCTTGGCCAGCGACGGGATTTTCTTGGTACCGGGATGGAATCCAGTTAAGGGAAGATGACCAGAAGAAGGGTTCTATGTCATACCTTGATGCTACAATTCAGACCAGAAACACAAGTTAAACTTGAGGGGAAAGGAACTCACTTTGTTCCTAGCATTTGCAGAACCGGGCCAGACAAGTTCTCCAAAAACAGTGCCCGTACTCGCAGATTTTTAGGCCTCTATAACGTTTGTTTAGCCAGATTCAAGGAAAACAAACAATAGAGATGAAATTAGCTCGTATTGTATTGGACATACCTCGATGCGATTGATACGATCCCACGACACAATCTCCTTACCTACCTCCATCTCAAGTACACCAGGGCTTGTGAAAACTCCATGATCATTAACATCGACGTGGTAAACTTTACACGGGGCGTCCTTGTTGTAATTAACAATTGCGTCAGAAATCTTGCTCTTCTCAACCTGTCCGGTTGTCCAATTCGGGAAACGCGACTGTGGGTACTCCCTCCAACAACCCCCACGTTGACCACACGTTACATGGTCACATTCATCTGGAACAGGAGGCTTTTCAGACTCCAACTGCTGAGGATCAATATCTGAACAACATAACAATAGTTGATCGCACTGAAAGGGGAAGAACATGATGAATAAACACACTGTCATGGATGTCTACCCATGGCCATGGAGCAGAAGGAGCGGCATGGCGATGCGAAGGGATTGGTAGACGTTTCTTTTCTTCTTCAAACTCTTTTGTATAATTCGGACGATGTTTGCGGTGAAGAGACAATGGTGGCATGGTGGCGAGGTTTGAGTTCATGAAAAGAGAGATGACTGTAGAACGAGAGGGAGATGCCTTAGTAGGGGAGTGGAGGGGAACCAGAAGACATGGAGAGAGCACGCGATTCCTCAGGCACTTCAGCGCTAGAGTAATAGGTATGTAAATACCCGGGGTTCGCTCCTGAGTTGACCGATGTGATGGGATCAACGTTTTTCTTTGACATGGCAGCACGTTGATGATATGTATATCCAAAAGATCGTAGAGAACAAAAGATTCGTCATCATCCTTCTTTTGTTGTGAGTTGTCCACTATAAATTAGTCAAGTCAAGTATGTAAGTGAATCTTCCAAGTGCAACAAACCTCGGTATTATCGGAATGAAATCGGACTCATTGTATGATGCCATCAGGGGGTACATAATCGCATTACATAAATTGATTGGCAAACGATATGGAACGTTTTCCACGTCTTCTGAGGAGTGCGCTCTGTACAGGCTGCTGTCGTAGCCATAGAACGAGAGGCCCTGGGTACTTTTGTGAGTCACATTCTAATCCAAGGGCGGAAATATCCTCGGTTACTACTTGTTCAGCATGATTGATCGCTTTTCAATTGTCACTCTTGTCTTTTTCCTTCTCTCTGCCATCTTCGTAATCCACCCCATTTCCTTCTCAATATGTTTACCTCGCTTTGGACGCCGTCGAGTCTGGATCAATCTCACAACTGCCCCGATCATTGCTATCGCTATTCTCTGGGCAGCACAGTGTCTCGGTGCTACTCAAATACGAAACGGCATTGTTGGAACAGGTGTGTCGACCACTGTGGCGACCAGTGGAGAAAATACTAATCGTTCATAAAACAGATGACATCAAGCCATACAACATCTTGATTCTCTTCATCACTCTGGCCTACATGGCGATAACCTTGGACATTACCGGAATCTTGCAAGCCGCTGCCTATTGGGTTAGCAACAAGGGGGGCTCACACACCCGCAAATTGTTTTTCTATTTCTACGTCATGCTTACCCTCATCAGTATGTTGCTGGGAAACGATCCTGTCATTCTCTCTGGAACGGCTTTCCTTGTGTACTACACGGCTGCCGTTAAACTTGAACCACTGCCTTGGTTGATGTCCGAGTTCGCTGCTGCCAATACATCAAGTATGGTCCTATTTGTCGGCAATCCCACCAATGTTGTCATTTGTGAGGGCTTCCTAGTCAATAACGCCGCCTTCACTGCGTACACGATCCTCCCCTTTCTCGCATGTTCGGTGTCGTGTTTCTCCGCATTGTTCGTCCAATTCCGCTCCGAGAAACATCTGCCACCCAAGATCCTTCGAACTACCACACTCGACCCTCGTAGAGTCCTCCGCGATCCAATTGGTGCCTGGGTCGGCAGCTTCGTCCTCGGCAGCTGTCTTATTGTCATCATCATCGTTAGTTTCTTCAAGGTTGATGTTTGGAAGATTAGCCTGCCTTTTGCAGGCGCAAAACTCATATTTGACCTTGCATGGGATCACTATCGGTTCTCTACCACAGAAGTTAATCCTGAAAGGACTCATCCCAACAATTGCCCGAATGACCCTGCGGACAGAGATGGAACGATTGAACTCCAGAAAGAGATGACACTTACCAATGGTGAACTACATGCCTCTGGTCCTTTACAGTCAGCCAGCGCTGATATGACCCAAAACAATACCAAAAACGATGGATTTGCAACGTTCCAGCGGTACATCAAGAAGAAATGGGACGTGTTTGCAAACCACTTCCCTACATTGGCCACAGCTCTCCCACGTTTACCTTTTGCCCTCATTCCGTTTGCGTTCTCCCAGTTCATCCTTATCGAGGCCCTTTCACATCAAGGCTGGATTGAAGTCTTTGCTGGTTGGCTTGCCAAGGCAACCCATGATGGCCAGATGCATCCAACAATATGGCTTATTGGCGTGTTAGGTGTCCTCCTCTGTAATCTTGCAGGTACTAATATAGGCGCCACGATCCTCCTAACAAAAATTGTCCGTGCAGTACCCAACTTTCCCAAAAACAGTATGCGTGCAGCTGCTATAGCCTTAGCTGTCGCGAGTAACATTGGTGCCGTAAGCTTTGTGTTCTCCGCTAGTTTAGCAGGTCTCCTGTGGCACAACATACTCCACCAGAAGGGAATTCGGCATATCGGTCAGTGGAGATTTGCATTTTGGAACCTGTTACCGCTAGCCACAATGACGTCCTTTGGCCTCGCAGTTGTTTCTGCAGAGATGGCTGTTCTATACCGGCGGTGATACGTATTCATACCCAACTGTTATATTTGATAGATCATCTGTATATACCAAGGAACAACTTTTTGGATTCTACGATACAACATGTCACGATCTCACTGATGTCACGCTACAGTGTGCCAGCAAACCAATAGCATACAACCAACGTTGCTACATAACTTATCTGCAAGATGTCCACCAAATTGGATGATCCTCGTAATTCGTCTTTAGAAACCCCTGAAATCCTTCCCTATACTTGGCACCGGGAAAATGCCGCTGGTGCGTCGGTCGTTGTTGAAAGACTGTTCTCAAAGGCCTATGGTGTATCCATCACGTCTAGATGCTTTCAATTCTACAGGAATGTTCTTGTCTGGTCTAATTGTTGTCACGCGTAATAGGTATATCTTTACGACGTCCCAAATCGTGGATTATGATGACATCTTGTTACAAGGTATATGGCATGGGGCTCAGTGGTGTTCGCGGTGTCCGCATTGATAAATTCGCACCCACTTCGTGCAAAGGAGGCTGGCTTCCAGGGATGGTCCACAGTACTGTGAGTCCAATATCATCTGATGTAACGCGATCGCCGCAGCTAATCATCCGCGTTCCTCGCGTAGCCTCTGTCTTTCTGCGATGTTCGCATCGTATTTCCCTCTTTTCGTCATAACGAACCCTGTGACAAAAAAGTAAAATGATCGCAGTATGTGGGCCACCAGGAAAAAGCGGAGGGACAGTGGATACCTTCAATACACCGACTCTGAGCCCGACACAGCCAATGTAACGTTGCTGCGTCAGTTAAGCTAAGCGTTCTCTAATTGTCAGATCCTTACCTACCAGCCATACAAGGGAATGAATCGCTACTCTTGGGTCGCAGAATTGATAAGAGGCATTGTTATACTTCCTCTTGTGTGTTGCCTGCATATAAGACTGTCAAACATTGACCCAGAAAAACGAACACACACACCCACAAAAAATTTAAAAATATACGATGCAATGCAGTTTCCTAACTGCACGCACGCCTTATACAGATGTATCGGCCGCGTGTCGGAAGCAAGGGAACCATGATGCATAATGAATACCTCGAATCTAAGTTATTCACATGGCCATTCATCCCCGCCGCTTCTTTCTTCTTGGCTCAAACTCCAAGCTGTGCGCTCGTTGTACGTTAAGATGTACCCATTCCCGGATTTCCTCCTGACCCCTACCTACTCTTCCCCCGTTTTACAGTATGCTGTCGCAGTTAATGGCGGCACCGCATCCTCCCGTCCTTGAATTGCGCCCTTCAACAGTTATATCGGGTCTGGCGCCTGACTCATATACGATTATCGCAGTCGCGAGCGCTCGTATTTATCATGCCCAACTCGCGACCAAGACTCCTGAATGGTGTTACTCGCGAATGAGAGGCACCCTCGTTTTTGGGAAAGACTGTGAGGTTGGAGAACAGCCCGGACAGAGACCGCCAACTCCTATCGAGGCTGGAAATTATTGGTTTCGTCTCCTAGATCCAACATCAGGAAAGCCCGTTTGGATGTTTAAAATCCTTGCTGGGTTTGTATACGAGCTGGATAGGCCTTTCTTCCATGTTTTTCAGGGAAAGGTGAGAAACAGCCCTCCTTCAGGATGAAGTGGTTGTGACATGTATCAAGAGCCGCCGATTTGGTTTCTTGTTTGAAGACGATGATGAAGCCGGTATCCTTGCGAAGAAAGTGATCAGTCAAACGTGTCCTCGTGCGTTTTATTAACACGTTGAGTGACAGTGATAGTGCACTCATCCTGCTCTCTCCAGCAGCGCCAAAAAATCGATCTCTAAGTTTTTCTTTGAGGAGCAAGCCAACTCCGGATTCTAATCGGTCATCAATACAGCCCTCAATGATTTCACTACCTGCAGCAAACTCCTTTGTACACGTCGCCCATGTTGGTCTCAACAAAGATGGCATCATTGAGGCCACTGCTGGGATCGATCCGTCATGGAGAGCCATACTCGAGGGCTATGGTCCTTATGGTTTTGATGAGCCGATCAAGTTGCCGGAAAGGAAGATATCTTTTGGAGATGCATTCTGGCGGAAACGCGAGCGGGATGGTAATCATTCAAGAGCAGCTAGTACGACAGAGCTGTCCGAGCATCGTAGCTGTGAGCTTGATACTTGACTCCCTCTATTAAATCTCACTGAAGGACCTAGTTCTACCTCAGGAGAAGTTCCGGCATCGAATGCCCTCACCGAGCTTTCCTATGGTATGAGTCGTTTTCCGTATCCTCCACACTGATATGATTTGATTTATCTTGTGCGCCGCCCTAAATTTGATGCATTACGGACTTATTTTCATGATAATCGCGTTCCTCTTCCTTGTATATGTGCACTTTGAGCCTGTAAATCGCTCAATGTATATACCTTACATACTTCGCTACTAATAGTTCGCAGCTTGCTAGATCAAATACACTTGAAAGACGGAGGAATAACCCAGGTTGAACGACTGTAATTCTAGTGCTCGCATTTCAGGACTAGTAGTTCTATCCGCTTTTCCTCGCGCAGCTGATGAAGTACTAGTACATATCCAACGGTCCCTAGTATGTTAATCTCGCTCTTTATATGCACAGATCAAGAGGCACTCGGACTATCTTGTGAACAATCTCCGTAAGATCCGTCTGAAAATACCTGATATCCGCTTCCTACCGGGCGTACGCCGCCCTTGCTGCCTCTCCCAAAGAAGTTGATCCCGGTATTCCATCGCCTCTATCAACGACCACGTAATATCCTCGAAAGCAATCGAATCTCCACCCACGACCGACGACTCGATATATTGGGAATTTGGAGAACACGATGAACCTTTCAACTCCAAGTGCTGCTGATAGTCGAATTTGAGGACAGGGGTAGATGAGAATAGTGATGGAAGGTATGGTGTGGCGGCCGTATACTTCACTTTGTCGACGGTCGACGAATCATCGATGGTGCGAAAGCATACGTCGCACCCTGAGTCATGTAATTCTGACTCCGATATCGAGGTATTGTGAGTCCCGGAAGCCCAAATTGATGCGGTAGAAGGAAATGCTTGTGGGAGACTGCCGCCGTCCGAGTCTCTGTCATGTATCACTGGAGGGTGCTGTGGTTCCCACGTTGCCATGAGAGAGAGGGGTAGTGATGAGCTGGGCTGAAAGAAGTAGTCGAAAGAAGCTTTATGCGCTGTCCCTGCAAGTCCATCAAGGAAAGCATCCCGCGAGGACAACGTGACGAGCACTGATACTACATCACATACATCATCTGCCATTGAAGAGACTGTCTCGCCGTGAAACCGCGAAGTTGGTGGTTTGGAGCACGGTGGGTGTTTCAAGTCCGCGATGTCTTCCCAAAGTCCGCGCAATGGGCTTAGGAATTCATGCCCTTTTACGTCTGGCCAAGATAAACGGTCCTCGGGGTTATGCGACAAGAGCTTAAACGTCGTCTCCATTTCAGAATCTCTAGGAGAAGATCAAGAGACTAGCTTACAGAACGCAAGAAATTGTCTAGACTAAGATACCAGGTCATATTTTGTCCTTTGAGCCGATCCGACAGTGTTTCGAGTTCTCCAAAAGTTAGACTTCGATCCCCGTCGCTTCTTCTTCCGTTGGGATTGTATTCGGAGCAAACCATTTGTCGGAAAGGGACTGTCCCTGTGACTAATTCGTACAGGAGTATTCCAAGGCTCCACCAGTCAGACCTATGGTCATAAATAACCTGCCCACCTAAAGTCCGTTCTTTCATTTCCGGGGCCGCATACAAAGGTGTGAAGGTAACAAAGTCATCGGCGTCCAGTACTATTGGTCCATAGCGTCTTGGTCTATCATTTTCGCTCGAAACTAAAGGCATCTTGGAGGTAGCACCAAAGTCTCCGATAACAACATGACCAGTGTAGGAAATTAGTACGTTTTCAGGCTTGATGTCTTGGTGGACGAAACCCCGAGCGTGAAGAAATGCAAGACCAAGAGATATTTCGGCTATCAAGAAGCGTATGGATTGAACAGTCTCTTCTATGGGGATGCTTGAAGTCAAACAACAGTCGAGTGCTTCTGGTAAAGAGACCGAGATGGAAAGTCTAGAATGTCTATCATTGGTCAATCTGAAACGAGATGCGACTTCGGTGTCGGATAACGTAGTAGGATGGTATTCCTTAATCACTAAATGAATGAAGGGTCGCGAGACAAATATAGATGATGTCTGACATACCAGGACTAGACAATGCACATGCTCATGTTGAAAAGCTTCTCTAAGCTTCTGAAGGAAACGGATTCCAGCATCTTGTGCCGTGTGCGAACCTGACCATTCACGGACGAGTGTGAGGATAGAGACTTCCCGGATAACATCATGCTCTTCCACGTCACGCAACATCTTAACCGCATAGAGATTGTTGTTTGTGCGCTTCTTTGGGGACACCAAAATGACCTCCCCATGGGTACCATTCCCAAGTGTACCGGTGATGTCGTATGAGCCAATAGAACGAGGAAGAGACTGATCTGACGCATCATCACATGCATCTGACGAGATAATTGAAGGGATACATGGGTTGTGTTCATGAGAGACTTGAATTGGCAAACCAGAAAGTCCTTCATCAGCGGATGTTGAGAGTCTTGTGCTGTTTATGAGCGGTACGGAGATGACGTTTACTGAGGCCAAATGGGAATCTGCGCGCTTGATATCAAGTTTAGATATGGACCTTGACAAGCTGACAATCGGTCTCGAGATGCATGCAGTGATATCTGTGAACGATGGAGTTTCAAAGTGGAGGGTTGCACATTCGGTCTCTGCAAAAGCTCCACAGTAAGGTTGAGCCAAGGGAGTGGATATCGTAGTGCACGCAGAAGCTAAGCCTTGAAGAGGGCTCTCTTTGGGAAGTATTGTGATCCTTCTTGTCGGACGTCTAACTCGAGGCTTCCTAATTTTCGGCAAAGTCGACGAGTGAACTAAGAAAGAACCCATAGCTCGAAGGTTCGAGTTGACGGTGGGAATAGCAGGAGGTTTGAGCCAAGTTAGAAGTGACAGAACGAAACCCTAGAGGTACTATACAGTGTTGTTCGAGCTGAAGTCAGCCAACCGGAGTCAGCCACGTAAACTGCCATTTCGTTCAAGCAGATCTGCGACATGAAAGTGCGTCACACAACGAAATCAAAGCAGCTTCTCAGCCTCTAAAGATCTAATCAGCAACTTAGACGGGATGTTGTGCGAAAGGATTGGCTTACTTCAACGAACCACGCGTGCGGTCACATGATGGGCGTAAATTTGACGTCAGTCCGTCACTTGATAACATCCAATTTGGCGGTTGTGTTTCACAAGTCTATTAAGGTGTATCGACGTCAGCGTCTGAAAGTCCTATATAAAGGATGACGTCGTAGCCTTAGCACTGAAAATTCCCTGTTTCATTCAGTCGGCTTCAATAATGGCGTCTAGCGGTCTGTTTTTTTCATTCTCTTCGTTTGATACTTATGAATTGACGTCCACTCCGAGAACATGTTAAGAATCCTGACCGAGTGGCGGCAGGGCTGAGAGCTTCCATCAAGAATCCGAGAGTTTCAGATGAGGCCAAGGCTCACGCCACAGAACGGCTCCAGGAATTGCAATCTCAACAGCATCCTGATCAATCCCATGAAAATCGTGTTTTAGGTACGTTGTTGATTCAGAGCTGTCTAAAAAAAGCTCGCTCATGTCTTGATAGGAGGATACAAAGCGACTCTACATAGTATGCCTTTTTTCCCGGTTGTGGCGATTCCCTAACCATCGTCAATTCAAGATCAAAATACTTCAGAGGATGCTAAGAAGCACGCTCAAGAGATCTTGAGCGCAGCAGGAATCCACGAGCAGGACATTGACCCTGACGACCAGCAGCATCAGACTCGAGTTTTGGCTGGTTACAAGGCGGCCTTACACAGTAAGCTATTGTGGTTAACTTGTTCGTACATATTGGTTCAATGTTCACAGATTCAAATGTGTCTGAAGAGGCCAAGCAGCACGCTCGCGAGTATCTAGAGCGACACAAATCATCTTGATTAATATATCTGTTCCAAATCCAAATCATTGAATTGCCAGTGTTTTTCATGTCCATGTACCATATTTTACACTCACCATACAACGTCTGAGAATCCTTGTTATCTTCGACTTCAATACACAGTATTAGTTAACCTCTATCCGCGGCGCCCGAGCTTGTGGTCGGAAGCAAGGTTCTGTCGTTTCCGGATGACTCTTATATTCCCTCAGGCACGGGTGGCTTCCGTTTCTTCGCGACCCTGATCCGGCGTCAATTCTGTTATTTCCAAGTTATTTGCTCCCTTGTTTGAGTGTAGACCAGATTTTCGTACCGTGTTTCTGCGTTCTTGATTTTTACTACTACCAACACTGTTGGAAATTTTGATGTCTGGTACAACAACGATCATAGAAAGATAAAATTGAGATGGCAGCACTTTTTGAAACATGTGCTCTCTTCCTGATCACCATATGATCAGGCACAGTTACCCAACTCCGCCGCCTGAATAACCTGGAAGAAAGATAAATACGAACTCCGCATTTTTCCTGATCCCCTCATATCCCTTCGACAACGTCTGCAAATTTACAGCCATTGTGCTGCGTATATTAACATTCCTTGAACAACACGCTCTCTCCCAGAAATGTTCTCCAGATCTTTGATTCTGCTTGCCTTCTGCGCTTCTGCCCTCGGGAACGTCTTCGTGCGCTTTTTTCTTAGATTTTGCTTCAATTCGTGGGTTCTAACAATGCGGTAGGTTACATCCCCCACTGCATCGACTACCTTCGTCGGAGGACAAAAGGCGACCATCAGCTGGCAAGATGATGGCAAGGCGCCTTCTCTTAAAGATTTTGGACCTGCTAAGGTGTCCATCTATGCTGGAAATGCTCAACAACAGGTGGGCCTTATTCTTTTCTGTGGCATCATAGGAAGATTGACTCATATTTCATAGACTTCCCTTCAGCTTATTGTCTCAAGTGTGGATGTTTCGACCACTCAAACAATCCAATTTACACCGGATCCATCCATCGGGCCTAATGGTGCTCAGTAGTACGTGCGTTCATGTGTTGTTGATACGATATGTACTAACTTGATCGACAGTTTCATCCGCGTTGAATCCCTGAACCTGAAAGACTCAGCTGCCCCTCAATTTCCCGCTCTTGCCTTCTCGTCAAAATTCACGTAAGCTTCTTGAGAAACCTTGGATTTATATTCTTATTCTTACTTGTCGCGTCTTTCAGCATGAGTGGGATGACTGGAAATTTCAGCCAGGCCGTTCTTGATCAGATTAACGGTCAATCTACCGCCCCTCTTGCCGGTGCCACCACTTCTGCTCCGGCCTCCAAGCCTACGACTTCTGCTTCCTTGACGACTTCTGCCTCTGCCACTAAGGCATCTGCATCGCCCGCGCAGACCTCCAACGCGGCTGTCCACGTGAAGGGAAGTAGCTGGTTTGGCATTATCTTGGGCGCTGTTGTTGGCGCCGCAGTCTTCTAAATCGGGAAATCTGGCGTTTCTCGTTTCTAATTTACGTCATTTGATTTGATTCTTGTGCCATACATCCGAGCTTTGTTTCTTTCCTCATACATATTCACATATTCCTGATCATGACGATAATGAAGATATGACACTCTATATAAAGTCCATTGATTGGCTTAGCTGGCGTTTAACATCAATCTTAGTGGATGTATCTCAATTTTCTTTCGTATTTGGATTAATAGAGCTCATTCATCATGTTATCGATTGCTCAAATTTGCCACTTAGTACTCTTCCATTATGGAATACGTTTGTATGTGCTTTCCTTATCAAGTGAATTTGCCTCCAAGCCGCAAATAAACATGATTTTCGAGTACGTTTGTGGTGATGATCGTACAGCGTATTTCAAACGATAGACCCCTTCGACTCAACCTTCACATTTAGAATCTCTCGTAACCATATCACCACCGTATCAAGGTCTGACGGCCCATACTTCAAGCCTCACACACTCAAAAGCTACTACACCAGCGTTCTTCATGTCCACAGAGCACAGCAGCTCATTCGCAAAAGTCGGGCATGCGGCGCTCGAGCCTTTAATCAGCGATTTACCGAGATGTAGCCCGTAGTTATCACTACAAACCTTAAATGTGAAAGTCTTATCGGAAGAGTATTTTGAATAGAGTCAGACAGACCCGCCTGTAAAGGATATATACTCAGACCCGCCAGGAGATATTACTCTCAAACTGAACCAACATGAATTTCACACTGATAAGTACAAATTGGCTGTAATCTCCTGTAGTCATACTTCATATATTATGCACAGCTTCCTTAAAAATATGATCTCGGCCTTTTCCTGAATCGTCAGTCACGAAAACATCTGTCGTGACCTGAATCCCTGGCTTGGGGCTACTTCCAGCCTGAGAAAATTGATTCAGGTTAGATCATTTCGTGATATCGCTGAAAATCTTGACAAACCTCCCCTGAACTGTTGTCGTTTGTGTCCTTATGCACTGGTTGTCTCCATTCTTGCAAGTACACCGAAGGAGGACGTGAAAAGGCGACGAAATGAGGTTGTGTATTAAAGAGTTCGGTAGTCGTATGTGTGGAATGATGAGCTTCTTCCCTCCCGCCTGTGATACGCATACGGCTATTGAATAGGACGAGCAGTGTATTGCAGTAAAGTTTGGCGATGATGAGCACGGGGCAAGTATAATAGTTTGTCTCAGGAAATTTGAAAAATAAAATTAGATTAGTGATGGCTACCAATGCTGCAGACAACAACTGAGATTAACGCTCGTCCAACTTGAGTGATGGTTCAAAAGATAGTTCTACCTGTTGCAGTCCCTGTCTCGACGGTCAGGCGCTGCAGTCGGATGATTGTCAGGTGGGTTGACCTGAATCCGGTGTCATGGCGTGACAACTAATAGTAAGAATCAGTGTCGAAGATTAGTGTGGAATGAATCCGTCAAAACGGACGCCTTGATAAAAAATAGCATACCAGGTATGTCATGGAAAACGCGATGGTGACATCACACAAAGCACAGCATCCCCACCAGATCTAGACTATGATTCAGCGACAATTGGAAGGATAAGAATAGAATAAAGCGGAATATACCCCAGCGCTTATGAATACAGTAGTCTGAGTAAGCTTGCTCAAACTTCCCAACTCGAATGACTTGACACCAGTGACGATGCCCGCGACGCAACCTATAAATGAAACCTGTTATCTTGTTGCTTAACGTTATGAACAAATATAAAATGATTTCCAACTCACGACTGCAATCATATATCCAATTATTTTACTTCTAGAAAGAATATATATCCGGTAGGCATAGTATATCTGTACCACACAACCAACTGTGCCACAAAGGTAAAGACACAACGAGCTGATCTGGTCTTGAATAGACTTACCGATGCCACTTAGGATAGGAATACTCAGGCACGTAAATTGTATGTTGTCGAGAGCCTTGAAACTACCAAAGCCGGCCCCGAAACTTGCGAAGGCGTCATGTGTAATGACGACTGTTTGAAGGGACTCCAACAGGAATACTCCATAGACGAGGGTTTTACAATATAGACGGTCGTTAGGGAAAGCAATGTAGTAGTAGTCTATATGATGCAAGTAGGAAAGACTGGTAAGAATGTGTTGGGGAGGAAGTAGATGTGACGCACAAACTTGGATTGAGACCACACCAAACAGACCCCAATTGAATAAGTAACCAAGCAACTGCAAAAGGAAGAAAAAAGGTGGAGCACTTTAGATCCAGGGGAAACAAAGGTGATGCCGACCTACGAGAGGCCCAGAGCTATCAGTGCGTGCAGAGGTCAAATCAAGTTGAGCTGGGGATGGATGCCAATTACCTCTTGACTACATCTGGGGGGAGCGTTGATGACATATTGGATCGGAGCAGAAGAAGTCAGGATTGGATAGATGACACAGGTCCATGATATAGGGAGGAGTCGTAAAGGGATCGCACACGTGGAGAAGAGCTTTTTATGTACGAGAAGAGTAGATGTCCGGATGGCGGCACGGTCAGGCGTTTGGAGTCGGAAACTCAAGTCGACGGCATGCCTAAAACAGTTAGTGAGATCACGAAGACTCCTTGTGTGCCGTTCAAGACGGCAGTTATGTTATGCACTTGAGAAAAATAGCGTAAGCGGTCTGTCCATCGGACCTTCCAAAACTGCGATAGAATGTAATAAGTAAAATAAATGTTTTGTGGCGAGAAACAAGGTCACCAGAAAGTGAGACAAAATCGGTCAGTGTAAAACGCAAGTCCTAATAAACATGGCTATGTCATCTGAAATAGAAATCATGAGCAGAGACTGTCATTACCGACTCGTAGAGGCTTTTGACAGAGCTCACGTTGACAGCAGCTGGACCTTCAAAGTAACTTTGAGTTACTAAACTGAAGAATCAAAAGCTCAATGAAGCACCCATACAAGGCGGACTTTGAATCGATGGCGGACTCTGAGTTGATTAGACCACTGCATATAATCAGAAGTTGAATCGCTCGAAAAAACCTCGGATACCTGAGCCGTTCTGATTCATTGGTGTGGTAGCATAAAAAAGGGTAATTGACGCATGAATTGCTTTATGGTTCTTCGCTAAAGGAGCCTTCGAGCTAGCTTACACCACCCATCAGACGTCTTGAAGTGGTACCATTAAGCCTATGTCATAATAGATAGTGTCGTTCTTTTGTGGCAAAAACTTACAACATCACGGGAGATTGTCCGAGTCCAAACTGCACTAACTAAATTCGATTTGGGAGAGATCTTTTGAACTATTGCGGGCACGGCCTGTTGGAGTTTATTTGAAGCTTAAAAATAGGACTATGCTTGATGCTTGAGAATCAAAGTTACTTATAAGTATGACGAATGTTTTGAGCTCGGATTCAAGCGAGATGATAGACCCTTTGAGTGAAGCGTTACATCAGCGGACTGTGGGTGCTGACCTTAGTCACATTGTCACTGTTACGTTTGTGTTTCCCAACGGTTGTCTTACGCGGATTTCGCCCTTGTGAAGGGGCTTATCGGAGTGCTTAACCGCTGCCCCAATCCGCCCTGGGCTCTCTGACATAGGTTCCACGACTTGTGTTACTGAGGGGGATTATGATGGCGCGCTTGTGCGGCCGCTACCGGCAACTAATGCACTCTTGCCTTACTCCCGTGATGAGGACCGACGCGCTGCGCACCTGACTTGTGCGGTTTTCTAACAGTGGCCTTGCAGGTAGGTATGCGACATCCAGGACGCCTCCTAAGGGACATGACCTGCTGCGTGATTGGCCGTCCCGAAGGTCTCTTCCTCAGTCGAACCCAGGATCACTCCTCAGTTGTTACCTCCATCTTGTGGACAACACTGAAGGAATAAGTTTTCCTCATCATTGATTCATACCCAATCCATGTCTACGCAGTAGTTTCATTTGTTACCACTAGGTATGCCCAATTAAGTTACTTCATATTGTGGACAACACTGAAGGATATTTTCATTCGTTACCACGAGACGGTTCATAGTATTAGGGCTGGCAATTGGCTTTTGCCGCCGGCAGGCCTCAGTACTTACAAGTGCTAAGAAGCGGGGATAAAGTAAGTACTCTGTAATCGTAATATTAGTGTGTTAAGTATCTTTTCGCGCAGAGATGTGACCGGCTTTTATGAGATATAATTGTGCGTATATGTATACCTGGAGCAGTCTCCGCTATGGAAATGACTGCAGATACTTGTCGGTCACAGAAGGTTTGTTCTATTATATAATGGGACAGTCCAGCCCCGCAGTTCCTTCTATTTCAGGCAAAATGTTCCAACATCTCAATCTTGTTATACGTTGTACAGCAAGTATCGCACGAGCCTGAGTTGAATTTTCGGAACGTGTGATGCTGATAGATATTGACTGCATGGGAACAAAAGCTCCCACATCCGCCCGATGTAAGTCATATGAGAGCCACGCCGAAGCGGCTGAGAGCTGGTCACAAACCATGTTCTTGTCACTTCGATTTACGACAGTATTCTCGTATACGCCTTCCTCAGCGACCCGTATAAGTTGTACACGAACTCTGTTATCAAAGCAACGAAATATAAGC
>QLOM01008757.1:0-12551 GCA_003313785.1 Termitomyces sp. MG148
TTACCCCTACCCCCCTTTAATTCCCTTATAATGTCTCTACTAACCCATTGGCCGGCTAGTCATCAATTCTTCTTTCATCGCAGTGCCATTTCACTTTTCCACGTCGTGCGTGTTTGCTGCGCTTTCACCAGTCAACGTTTCCTCATGGTCGCTGTATTGATTATCACCGAGCTGGAGCCTTGGATCTCAGACCATTTACCTCATTGTCAGTTGGTCTGCACAGTCGTTTGTTGTTACATCTTACGCGTTGACAATCGCGTCAATTTTTTTTTACATTACCATAGGTCGTGACTTAGCACTTATTACTGGACCGATAGCCTAAATTTGCGAGGGTATATATACACTTGTAACACTGTATTTACTCCTTTGTGAATCGCTTTCAGTTGCTGCTTCATCGCAACCAAATGTATATAGTACGGGTCCCGGTCGTTCATGCGTGGAACTTGGCGCCCATAATGACTATAACCCCGGGTGTTGTTAACCAACCCGAGACAAGCGACCATGAAAACAACCTTATAAACTTCTCGACTGATCGATGTTCTCCCAAGTCCCATCAGGAGAAGATGAGGCAGATCTGTGATTAGTGTCGGTTTACTCAAAATTTTGCAGCCCTATTTGTGATCTAAAAGTATATTAGCGTTATACATCACCAGCACTCATCTCCGGGTATGTAGTTATATGTAGAAAGGAATACCATATACAACAGGCGCTGCTCCTGTGAGATATTTAAGCTTGCACGATTCCCTTGCTTGTCCGACCGCGTCTGTGATAGAGACCTGTTCGTCTCGTTTCCCCCAATTTTTGATCCCATCTGCCGTGAGGGCAAGTTTGTCGAACACAGCTTGTGAGAATTTGTCAATGTCTCGATCAGTGACATCCCATAAGTTCGCCACGAGGCAAGGACTGTAATGATCGATCTTTAACAAGAACATATATTAAAAGTTCGATGAGACCAACCTTCCAGCGATCATGTAATTAAATGGTGTCCCAACCCTATCGAAATCACCCATCCCACGAAGCGCACCAGAAGAACAGCCCCATAGCATTGTCGCAGCGCACGCAGGCAGTTTTCGTATCTTGTGCGATTGAATGTATTGTTCGCCACCGCCATGTCCGAAGTAACTGTGAAATGGTGATAAACCATCAGTCTTGTCTTGATGTATCAAGGATAACACCTACACCACCATATCCTGATTTCGTAATGCATTTAAGAACTGTTGTTCGCTTGGAGCACGCCCGATAATTCCATGCCATCCCGCCTTTTCCATGTCAGCAGCCCAACTCCTGAAGCGTGCTTCGGTCTTATGAAGATCGCCGCTAGGGTTCAGGATGTAGTATCCTTTCCGTGGATCGACGACAGCGCCTGTTGAGGGAAGTATTCTGCCCGCAGGAAGAGTCTTTCGTTTCCGTTCAGCAAAAGCGACTCTATCGTGCAAGAAGTCAACACTTGGTACCCGACTGACACTGCGCCCTCTCAGGACTGGAATGCTTTCCCAGGGTAATCCTTGGAGGTTCTTATCAAGCACGAGGAACAAGTGCTCATCGTCTGACTTTTGAACATTTTGTCGGGCAAGTCTCTGTACATGATCTTCAAGGACGGCTCGGAGTTCAAGAATAGCCTGGAAGACGTCGACCTCAGCAATGGCAACTGGCACACCGTAAAATTGATAAAGATCTAGCATGAAGTAGACGAGATCTTCCAATTCTTCGTCACGGCATTTCGGAGAAAGCGTAGAGAAACACTCCAAGAGAGCATCGCTGAAAGTAATTTGGCTTGTGACAGGATTCTCGGTCTGTGAAACACCCTTTCTGTGGGCTCCCCGGGGTTTTGCCTTCTTGTTTTGATTGAGCAGACTTCGATGAAACACCTTCTCGAACTGAGCTCGAAGATCAGCTATAAGCTCCGGAGTGAGATTTGATCTAGGATTCAGTATAGTCTTTGCCTTTGATAAGCCTTTGAGGTTTAGTAAAGTAGAAATATATCTACCTTGAATCCCCCAAGCCAACAGAACTCAACATTCTTCAATAGGTCCCTTAGCCTGATGTCGAGCGCTGCTCTTTGCTTCCACCACGTTGCGCGTGCCTCTTGATCCTCGTTTTTGATATGTATTGCAGACTTGGTTCCCTCATCGCTAAGTTTCACTATATCCTCTAATTCCTTCATAGCATCCTCGAACGTCAAGTGTTGTTCCTTATCTTCGTCACTATTTCCATTGTCACGCCGTCCCTTCAAGGGGACGCAAAAGATTAATTGTTTACGCGGGCTCCCGCATTCCTGCCGAGCGATAAATAATGTGCTCTTGTCCTCGTTGACATTGATGTGCACAACTGTCCAGTTGGAAGGAAGATTCACAACTTGGCTCGATGAAAGCGCCGAGGGATCGAATATCTGGACTTGATATCGCGTCCTAACAGACTCCCAGTACTCCCTCAATGAGGTTTCATCTGGATCGGCCATGTCTTCATCCTCCGATTGCAATGGACTGTTAGATGCAAAGCGAGTGCTACCCCTGGTTGCCTTGAGTCGACTCCGAGGTGAACCATCAACTGTGAGAAGGGGCCATTTGATATCATCCGTTATCTTTGGAGGAAATTTGTGCCGAATGGTCTGAAGCATCTCCCGTCGAAGAGTGATAGCAGCAGAGGCATCTATAGTAGGGAGATCATAAGAGAGCTCAACATAAAATGCTAACAATTTACCCAAAAGACCGACGGTGAGGTTTGGAGCATCAACATTTGACTTGCCCAGGGACGTTTGAAATGCTTGGACTAGAGCAAGGGAGACTACTCCTTCCCGTACATCAGTAATCCTGCCTGTTCTAGCAATGTGCGCGAGGCATTCCCAGAAAAATTTCTCCGCTGCCTCAAGTGACACTAATATGTCTTGTATAGCAGAAGACGGAGGGTTAGTTAATTGATTCGTCATGTCCATTGGAAGAGCAATCGCTTTTCCACTTTATATCACTGTTGTAGAACGAACAAGGTAACAGTGTGAAACTTACTGGATTCAGTCAACGAGCTCAGGAACATATCAGCGCGGAAGCGGCGGTAGACGGCATGCAGGGTAAGCTTTGCCATGAGAACATTCTCTTCAGACTGATGCAAAGAGGGTAAGTTTCGATGGCAGTGCAAAAATTTAAAGTCAACCTTGGTTCGAGAAGAATGAGGGAGCAAAAGGAATTTGCCAAGAAGCTTCGAATGATCTTGAATATTACCATCCCTTAAAAGCCAGACTGGAAAGATGATGAGCTATTGGAGTGAATTTTCTTAGAGACAATGTCAAGACGTACTGCGATGACGGAGTACTGCCGCAAAAAGCTCAGGAAGTAAAGCCTCGTTTTTGGCCTTGGAGACAGGGGAAATTCCGATCGATTTTCGGCTTTTGTGAAGTCATTGTGGATAATTGACACTAACAAGAAGGATGCAACGTACTCGAATACAAAGTCATCTGTTCGCTTCAGAACCTGATCAAATTCTTCGATCATAGCCAAAGTTTCGTCGTATATTGCACCAGCGCTTACAGCGTGAAACATTCTCTCGCTATAAGCCCCACGCAATCTCTGTATATCAATATTTTCGACGCCATGTTGATTCTGCACCAAAGCGGCGGCAGCGGTCAAGCACTCCATGCTTGCATTTAGAAGTCCTTGGTATAAGTGAATCTCGCCTTTCTTCGTTAGTGCACGACTGGCTAAGGTTGGAGCATTAAGAGATTTCGCCAAATCGTGAGCTTGTTGCGCAAAATATTGTGCCTCACGAGCTGAACCGCGACTCAGATAGATTTCAGAGAGCGATAATAACGTTGTTATGAGTCCCTCAGATATTCGCCATTCTAATCCATCCATTGGATTCCGCTGAGGAAAAGTCTTCTGAGGAGACAGCTCTTTGACGGTATCTTTTGGGGCGTCCTTGAGGCTCGACATTTCGAAAGGATTGTCATCTTGAGGCACCTGGGACGGAGAATGCGCAGGTGAAAGACGCATGAGTGAATCAGCTGCTCTGTTCCATAGGCGAAGAGCCTGGAGCATGCCATCCACAGTGGCGGAGACGTCTCCCTAATCAATTGTATTAGAGTACGTTCACCCAAGATGACGAACAGACGAATACCATGGAGTATTGGATAAGGGAGAACACATGGGAAGCTATAGCTGCCATTTCAACTCGTTTCACTCGTGTTCGGATACGCTGATTCACAGAAAGTCCCTTGTCTTCACGGTCGAAAGCCTCTGATAGATTCAATGCTTCAGAATAAACAGCAGCACTTGTACATATGTCAGCTTAATTAGTTTGTTAGGGCAGATTACCGACCTCCTTTGGAGATCCTCTGTTATTGCCAAAGACTCTGCATAACGCAAGTAGAAGTATGCCGATGCCTCTTCGGAAGCCCGTCCACTCCTTACCGTGTCCAAAGTGGCAGAAAATATCGTCATGGCTCGGCGAACTTTACCGAGCTTCGTAAATTCGCATGCCAAGTCGACAGAACTCGTAATGTGCTCTGATTATGCGTGTCAGTAACATATTTCTACATTGTGCAAGTACAAACCATCGCTCTGTTTTCCAAGCTGGAGATCGTAGAGTCTTCTTGACACATCTAACAAATCTACTTTGGAGAGTACTTGTCCTAATATCCCGTTTATTCGCGCAGTGAGTCCTGGGTAAACAAGGCCTAATCAAACATCATCCTCTGCATGAAACATAAAACTCACGCAAGAGGGAGACAAGTTTCTCAATATCGTCATACACAGTTGAAACTCTGTCATCTTCAGTTTGTCGAGGTGAAGTTTCAATATTCACCGACATAGGCTGGAGAGCTAAGAGGTAATAGATCTATATTCCATTCTACGATCGCGAAGCATTCACCTTGTTTTTTCTGAGATTTCGATTTCGGAGTGATGGGTTCACGAGAGATATTCTGGTAAGGTTCGCGAACCAAAGCTATCTTCCTTGTCGGACGCGGCTTTACCTGTGGCCGGGCTACTTTCTTGAGGACATTGTTTTGTTTCAAAAGTGGTTTGTTTGCAATTCCAGGGTCTGATGTACCAAGCAGAGTTCTGAATATACAGCACGCCTCATCCGAATAGTGTGCAACAAGATCGCTGTCCATCCGCCGATGAGCATGAAGGGCTCGCCAAAGATAGGTAGCGGCACGATATTGAGAGACGTAGGCAGTCAATTCCACATCCTTGTCAAGGCTCTTAGTGCAAAATTTGTCAACATCCGAAGAACAAAAGTTTTGAAGTTGACCCTTACTTCACTTTGAAGCAGGTTTTCGACTTGGATACCTATGTCATCCGGACTGCCTATACCGGGGATCACATCTCGGCCCGAATAGTACATATGCTCCAACCACTTCACCAGTATGCGAGCGCGCCTGACGGGCATTTCCGATCCATAAATCTTTAATGCGTCGTTCAGCAAATATGAGATGACCTTCGACACATTCTCCTTGTAGCGTATTGATTCAAGACCGTCGATCTGTCGCTCCAAAAGGGCACCTATGATACCATCATCGCCAACATGGAGTGAACTCAGGGACACTGCAGAAGGTTCCATTTGAAGCTCGCAAGCGCTGAGATTGGTTAATCGATCAATGACGGTTGCAAGCTGCTTTGTGCCAGTAGATAAGTTAAAGATTTCCGAGAGGCTAGTCTGTTTTGTTCTTCCGGAAAAGTTGCATGTTGTGTAGGGAAACGCCGTAACGCAGTGTTGGAACGCTTCCCAGGCTTGCTAAAATGTGCTTGAGTTCGACGTCAAACATAGAGCAAGAATGGGCCTGACCTTACGATCACCGTTTTTCAGATAACATATACCGAGTAGATCCCACCGACGATACAGTTGCTCTTCCAGCTGCTTCCAACCCTCAGTTGTTCTCCCTTCATCTGACAATGCTGACTTCCTACGAGTTTCCAACGCCCGGATCCCCAACAAACACGCATCTTTCAAAAAGCTGACCGCGGATCCATATCTTCCTGCCTGATAAAGTGTCCCTGCAAGATTGTGGAAAGCGTTGGAAATGCAGCGCAAATAATTTGGGACGTCTATGTTTGGATTAGAGGCATGTGGTTCGAGGATTGCAGTGGCTTGAGAGAGGAGGTCATAAGCCGGAATATACGTCCTCGGATCGGATGTGACCAAGCGCATACGTGCCAGAATAAAAAGTGTGTCCAGAGTCCGCGTCAACTTATCCGCATCGGCATTCTGTTTAAACTTTTAAATCATTGGAAGGGATGAGGGTTGAAAAGCTTACGAGGAAGGCGCACTGCTTCAGGACGTCAAAAATCTCTCCAAGCAGTAGATAAAGTGGATTTTCGAAGATTTGTTGTGACTCCAAGGAATCAAAAGCAGAAATTACGGCTCGCCTGAGCCGTTCAAGGGCACGGTCAAGTTTTCCGGAAATACGAGCACGTTCTTCACTGTCGCTGTCGATGGCCTTGAGGAGATGGAGTAAAACAGATGAACCTTTGAGCGTTGTAAATACTTCTCGAACGCGTGCAACCATGTCTGAGAACTCTTCAGTGTAAATGGAGTAGCACAAGGAGCAGGAGATTTACCAAGACTTTTCTGTTCAATTGCTGAATTTGCTTGAGTAAAGATTGCACAAAACCGAGCAGCTACGAGACTATCATGCTCTACGTCCACTTTATCTGGTACCTGTTGACCGCTCTCGACAGATCCAGGACTATCCTCCGTAGTTTTGCTCGACGGAGAGAAATTCGCCGAAATACCCTGGATCAGACCAGCTATTCGATCAACGAGACATATGTCCCCTGCCTGAGGATTGATTGGCGTTAGAGAAATGTCCAGCAATCCATACATGTTCTTTACCCTCTTGGCGAAAATGAGCCAATACTCGCAAAATCCAACGAAGCCTTTGCCAGACATGAAGTCAAAAGCCCCATCTCGCTTTTCGACGATACAAACTAGATCCATAAATGCCGCAGGGACAATACGCATTGCCTCTCCCTTCTCGACTTCCTGTGATTTGACGAATGCACCACCAAATTTCACAATCTGGTCCCAAAATGTCGTTGACTCAACTGTGCCCGCGCTTGTGTGTGCTAAACAGTTCGCGGCGTACATCCGGAGAGAGAAAATGGATCGAGGAGTAGCTTTACAGTTAACGCAGGTTTTTGTTAACGCCGTGTAAGCTCGAGTCAACAATGAATCGAGTTGGTTTAAGGGCATTGAAGCATTTCGAGTAACCCACGCTAGAAAGCACGTTTCCCTGTTGTCTAGAACGTTTGAGAGCGCATCCAAACTTACGGAGGCCTCCTTCAAGTTTCGTACTGATGATTGAGAGACATTAGTAAGGATGGTAAGCGAGTACGCAAGGTATGTCATTGTGAGTGTTAGCAGAGTTGGGTCTATGATTTCCGAGGTTGGAAAGGGTATTTGAACGAGATGGTATCGAGAAAAGGATGGAAGTCGAGTAACTTCTAGAAGATCGCATAAACGAGAGTGCAAAACTTCCAAGGTACTGAACGCCTCGTCGTACTGGAACATTCACGTCAATAGAAGTCCTAACTTATCATGGAAACAATAGCACCAATTCCAAGGACACGAGCTTTCCTAGCACAGTCATGGCCGCCCTTTCAATGTCTATATCCACAGGACTATTCTGTCGCAGCGTAGCGAGGTGCTTTGTAGCTATTGTCGCTGCAGTGACCACCCGTGTCGAGTTTTTGCATGAAGACCTTTTCCAACCAGACTGGATGGCTGCAGACAGTTGCTTGGAAGCAGAGTTCACGGCACGCATTGCCTCTAGACGTAGCTGTTCTTCAGAAAGAGCCATTGCTTTTTGTTTTCCCTTATTAGAAATGACAAGGTTCGAAGTGAGCTGTTCGGCGAGGTTGTCCACGGAGATGCCTATTGATCTTGAATTTTTTGGTATTATACGACTGGATTTTTCTCTACGCGTGGAACTTGCCATTGTTTGAATATTGAGTTAGAGCTGAGAAAAGGCAGTCTTCGTCAGCGTGGTTTGTTGAAGGTCCTTGAACGCGCCTTCAGTGTCACATCACGTGGACGACGCGATTTGAAATGCCTTTGTGGTTTGATGCTTACTCTTCCCTGTAAAAGAATATCGATGACCGGCGACCGGTGACCTCTCATCACACTTTGTTGAACAGAAATGTGCACAAATGAGGCTTTGCATCGGCTGGGGCTACGTGAGAAACGGCCAGCCCCAGTCCAAGATAAAGCAAAAGCGATCTAGATATCCGCCGCCATAGTACTTGTATTGCTTATCGGGATTCCCATTCATGCAGGCGGGTGCACGATTGAAACTCTTTCTTACCGCGCACACACATCACTATTAAAATTTTGGTTATCCCACCACCCTCCCTTCTGAGTTTAAGAAACACTGAGTACTCTCCAGTGTTGGCCCATCCACCAGGCTCACGGCCTCCGCCAGCGAGCTACTTCTGTACACAGAGGACCTTACAGATGCAAGGCCCCTTTGCCCAAAACGCTTAACAACCCACAGCTACCCAGCGTCTTGCCTTATAGTACATTTCACTTGCGGGGAAAGTCCAACAACCAATCAATCAATCAATCAAGACCGTGAGAATCTGTCGAGGATTGCCAGAAATTCCTTCTTAATTGTGCAGCCTCGAGGCTCTGTTGTGTTGCAGTAGTCAGGAGACCTTTTAACTGATAACGAGTGGGGTACACGAGGGTGGAGCTCGCATAGATACAAATTCTCGGTCTGGGCTCTCCATGCCATGCATCCCGACTACACCGTGCAGCTTACAACCTCTAACTCAAAAGGAATGGACGCACTCCTTTCGATTGTGATTGGCCTTGCAGTCCGGGTGTTCTTCGACAGTCTTAACAGCTCTGTGGGCCGGTTTGGGCCTGTGCTTGTTGGCCTGTGGGAAGGTGTAGTAGTGCACTACCAGTGTACTCCCAGCTTTTTATTACTGGATCAATCTCTTGCCTACGCACTGCGCATCGCAGTCGACTTCTACTTCACTTCAAATCCTCTCCGTGAGGTCATAACACTTCTTTTCACAATACTTGGTCTTGTCGCCAGTGAAAATCTAAATCACACAAGGTCACGCCGCCGAGTCCACCATAGGCGAAGTGCCCGCTCTTCAGAACCTTTGGCTGTATTTCCAATTAACATTCGGTACAGCTGTCCACCGACGCTTCCAAGTGTATCTCTTGAAAGGAAATCTCACGCCATCTTGGCTTCCCCAGCTAGACCATCCACAGAGAGCAATGACGAACTTATCATGTTTTCTAATATGTCCTCTCTTACGCCACCATGTACTCTTTCTGCAGTCCAAGATGAACTTGTCGTCAATCGCCTCCCGACATCTGAAGGGCACCACAGTGGCGAACAGGCCACACAACGTTCCGTCCTCGTGGCCGTTCCTGACACCCATGAAGCAGATCACACCCCTTCACATGCACCTTCCGTAAATACACCGCTTCCCGTCCCTAATATGACTATCCAGTCAGTCCTTGCGAGTACGACCCCGGCCACGAAGACTTCATATCCTGCTGAAGCATTACCTTTGCTAGTCCCGAACATCAGTACGAAATATTATATGAGTGAGGACGATGACCGTGATCCGCTGCAGACCCCGCCACCGAGGGGCCTTCCGCGGTGGGAACCTACTTTGACGGATGACGACGACGGACTTACGACACCTCTTGCTCGTGAGCTTTCTCCGCTTGCCCTAGAGCCTGCCCAACTTCCATGCTTCGAGCAAGCTTCAGCGTTTGTGGAAGCAGCTGCGGGTCCTAGTGCAAATACAATATCGATACAGGGGGTCACAATGCAACCTGTTCCCTTTGCCGTTGAGTATTCGCCAGCCGTCCTGCAACGTGATCCTGATCCTGTCTCAGAGCCAACTCTCGATAGGCTCTTCGAACCCAAACTGGAATCCGAACCAGAACCAGAACTCCATCTCAACTACGTTCCAAACTCTGCGATCGGAAGGCATAACCACCAAGCTCAACGCGAAACTAATGTTGACTCACCCCCCAACGGCAAATACAACCCTATCGAAGACGCAGGGCAAGAAACAGAAACAGAGACCGACACGGCGAGCATGATCTCGTCGCACCCTGCTACGATCATGTACAATCGTGCTGATGCACTGAGGAAGGAAGCTCGTGTTGCAGAGACGGAGTGTACACGACTGAAGGAGGAATTGAAATATATACATGGGGTAAAAATGTTGTTTTTGAAGCAACAAATGCAGGAGCAGGAGGATTTGGCAAGGAAGTTACATGACAAGGCCGCCAGGCGATTCTTCAAGGGTGAGTGGTGTATATCGGTTGTCCTAAATAAGCCATTTGTATTCGGCTGTGCCTGGATAAGAAACATTTTCTCTACATTTATGATTTATCTGATGAGCGATGAACAGTCTAATCCCAAGTTTTCTCTTCTCTCTTCATTCGAACGGAGAATCCATATTCACTGATGTTTCTTTTGTCATAGCGCGCAACGATCTACGTAGACGCCGCCCATATGAAGTCGACGTACATGGCTTGCGCGTAGCGGAAGCAGTGCACCAAACCGAACAAGCACTCCGCCACGCATCCACTAATCAAGTTCCTTTTGTTCGAATCATTGTCGGTAAAGGGTTGCACTCCGTTGGCAAGCCTGTCCTGAAAGACGCAATTTTTAGAATTATGAATAAGTATTGTTCGTTTTGTTTTGGGTAAAGCTTAGATTCTGACACTTGGGATTCAGGCATGGTATCCCGTGCAACGTAGATCCAAAAAATACCGGGGTGTTGATTTTCAGTCTTTCCATGTCTTGAGAACGTGCATTCTTTGTTTCTCCCGCTCTTCCAAATTCGCTCGGACTATGCTTTGAATGTAGAATACATAGATCTTTGATTTGTTACTAGATATGTAGAAGTGCGCAACTTATGAGACTTGGCTGAAACCGCTTCCAAGTTGCATTGAACAAGTACTACCATCATCAGTCCCGACACGAGAAGCTGGTTGAGAGATGGAATTTAGATCTTCAGAAGTTTTGAATTTTCTGAGATACCAGAAGGGTTATTACTACTGATTTCTACATACACACACATCTGAGTTAAGTATGATTCACTTACTTACCACATTGACACTAGGTCCAAACCCGATCTGAGGAAGTATAATGAGATCTACAATTCCTGAGATCACGAACGTCGTCCTCTGTTCCCTCCTGCTGGTATCTTGCGTTTACGGAATATGCTCAATGTTGCAGAGGTTTCAGGATCCAGAGAAGGTTCTTGTAACTTCACTGGATCTGCTTTGGCTTCTTCGATTGACGACAAAGGTACAGTCGAATCGTCGAGTTCATTCTTTACCGGATTGGAAGGAGGTAGCATAGCAGGCTTATTGGACGCTTCCTTTTCTGTTGAGTCCGGTTGCGTGGTTGAAGTCGAGACTTCAGGAGTAGTTTCGCTAGCCCTCTTCCACTGCACTTTTGTCCATTTGGGGGTTCCAGCCGATGTCGTGCCTGTTTCTGGGGTGACGACAGACATAGAAGTAACCTCGACGGAGGCGGGCGTGGATTCCAGCATCTTTCGCGCCTCTTCTTTGTTCCTCGGCTTTATTGGTATCAAGTCAGGATTATATCCTCCACTCAAGCCTAAACCCCACCCTTTTTTCCGCAATTTGAATGAGCGTGCATCCTCTACATCCGCTGGTGCCTCCGCCTCGCGTTTTACACCAGCAGCCGTTGCGGCTTCCATAATAGGTTCAACGTCCGGCTTTTCGTCGTCGTCATCTGAATGCGCCGCCGGGGTTGGGGTTATGGTATTAACAACCTCCCATTCTCCTACAACACCTTGAGTACGCCGACGCTCTGTTTCGGCAGCCATTCGTTGAGCATCAGGGTCAGAATAACCAAGTGAAGCAGCAGTTGTGTAATGAGTGTATGGGTTAGAAGGTTTCGGGGCTGGTTTCTTCGGGATTGTAGAAGTGGAAGCGGCGGGACTGGTGCCAGACCTTGCACAGCCAGCGGCGACGTCTTGAGCGTACGCAGCTTGAGCAACCTGACATTCATTGAGGACAAACCGAAAGAAATGAATGGAGAGTCGCACCCGTTCTACCCTGGCCAACTCGCGCTTCTCCTCAATTTCGTCCTTCTTGCGCTGTTCGCCCGCCTTATAAAGGCCGCGAATAAATCGATCGAGGTTGCCCTTGTGACGCAGACCATTCTCATGCTGCTGACGGGATGGTGCGTCATCGGCGATGTAAGTTTCGCAGTACTTGCAGAAATACTTCTTTTTGGAAACCCAGTATTCACTCATAGAGGAGCAAGTCCAGAACCAACGAAACTACGTCACTGATGTGACGACTGTTCGGATTTTGCCTTACTCGGAAATCTATTCAATCCGTCACTCTCATCTGCACCCAATGCATGTGCGTGGACATAAAAGTATAAGTACTGCTCACATGTCATAGCAATCTCACTCGGATCAACCCGCACTTGCCATTGTCGGGATTTCTCGAGATGTACAATACTAGGAACTGTGATGATCAGCCCTGCTAGGACAGAACCTCCTGTGTACAGGCTGTACAGACGCCGATTCCTCGGT
>QLOM01008790.1:0-13763 GCA_003313785.1 Termitomyces sp. MG148
TATCGTTGAGCTCATCAGAAGCCCGGTAAAGATTGGGATAATGTCCAGTTAATTGTTCTAGCAAATCTGCAGATGGTACCATCTTTTTTGCATCCCATTTGTTACCTATCAAGATGAGAAGGGTCTCAGGACTGAAACGTAGAAGCATACTTACCAGTGAATGGCATGAATTCAATAAAACGAACTGACAACATCTTGTCTTTTGTCATTTCAACGAAATCAACAAGTTCTGAATCGTTCAGCCCCTTTATTACCACTACATTCAATTTGACAGACTGCAGTGATGATGTAAGGGCAACATCTAGGGCCTTCAAAACTGCGTCGTGACCACGTCGACGCGTCATAAGCTCGAATTTAAAAGGATCCAAAGTGTCCAAACTGTAAAGGGTTTTAGCACGGGCGATGATGTATCGGAGATCAAGAAACCTCAGATTTAAATGAGTTAGCCCATTCTCAATCAATCTAGGCAGACGCCGGTGAAGGACTAAACCATTGGACGTCATTGCTATGGACTTGAGACCCAAGGATCGTAATTCGTTTAAACGGCCTATCACAAGTTTCAGAGTTTCAGTGAGCGTTCTCTCCTCCATGAGTCAATGCGCACCGATAAGTTCCTCGATACCTTTTCGTACAGTGGGTTCACCCCCCGTTAAACGTATCTTCGTAACACCACTCCTTACGAACAAGGTGGCGAGCCGAATGACCTCATCATTGGTAAGTATGTTTCCGTCGGGTGACAGCTCAACCCCTTCGCTGGGCATGCAGTAGAAACCTGGTAGAGATGAGACACGATTTCTTTAGGTCAAAGAAATAGCCGACATCGTAAGTTGCATCTCTCGGTCAAGGAGATGCGGAGGTAGTCGTGCTTGCGACCATAAGAGTCAACGAGAGATGGAGGAAAGGGGGATAGGGCATCAATCTGTGCTATCTTTGCCTGCGGCAGCAAATCAGGGCGGCCCGTACGAGATAAGAGCTAGCGATATACCTTTGCGTATGCTCGGGTATTTGTCAACGTTGAGAGTAGTCTACATGCTGGACGGGGAATGCGACGAAGAGCAGTCAAGGCCATGATGGTATAAGTCAAGTCAGGTTCAAGTCATGCTTGTAAAAAATCATCTATCTCTAAACAGCGAAAGGAAAGCGGGCTTCGCCGTGACTGTACCTTGTGACAGAGACGCGTCACTTTCCACTTGGGACGCGTAAGTCGAGCAAACATATTCTTCGATCTCTCCACGAACAGTGAAGATGGTAGGTGTTATTTTGTACATCTGTTTCTACCAGCTAACTTCATACAGTCTATAATGGAACATAACGGTGGCTCCGTAATCGCCATGGTGGGCAAGGATTGTGTAGCCATTGCCTCCGACTTGCGTCTTGGAAACCAAGCACTGAGCATTTCGTCGAATTTTCAAAGGGCATGTACAATTTTTCTCAGTCTATCTTCATTACTTGACCTCTGTGCAAGATCTTCCCAGTGACAGACCGTATTTACATTGGGCTACCCGGACTTGCGACCGACGTTACAACATTGTACCCCTCAGTCTTATTCCAAGGTGAATCTGTACTGACAATCTATGTAGACGAGAACGATTTCGCTTCCGTGTCAATATGTACACGATTAAGGAGGAGCGAGAGATTGAGCCAGAAACCTTTGCCCACCTTGTTTCATCAACATTGTATGAGCATCGATTCGGACCATATTTCATTGAACCCGTAATGGCAGGCCTATCAAAAACACCATCGGGCGGTTTAAAGCCCTTCATAGCTGCAACAGACCTCATTGGATGTTTGAACTTTGCCAAGGACTTTGTCGTTGCTGGCACCGCGAGCTCCAAACTGTACGGTGTTGCAGAAGGCCTGTGGGAACCTGACTTGGACCCAGAGGATTTGTTTGAAACGATTTCTCAGACTCTTTTGAATGCAGTGGATCGAGATGCTTTCTCAGGCTGGGGTGCCATAGTGCATGTTATGTGAGTACTCGTCATTTGTTATCTGTCGATCGGGTTTACATTCCCATTAGAACAAAGGATAAAGTTGTCACACGAACGCTAAAAGGGAGAATGGATTAGTGAGAGAGTCCACTGCGAAGTTCGAAGTCTTTTCGATACATATCAGATCGCCTGCTTGTAGTCCTACTTTCTGTAATTTCGTAAATCTTGAAACGGCAACTTGGGACATGACCGTGAGTAACACGGCGGGCGGAGCCAATTGTTCGGGAATCTATAATTTACCTAAGCTGACGTGTGGCCTTAAGCTCGAACCGAAGTATCCTACTCGAGTCCCAGCTCCGGTTCTGTCTTCATGGCGTCTATAGTCTCCCGTCGACTTGTTGTCCCTTTTATAACTTCGTCTTCCAAGTCAAGGTCCATATCTGTAAAGGTACCGTATACATATGGTTCCAAATCTCTTTGTCCCAGAATGATGCTGACTCCGTAGTCGCTCCTGCATGGTTCACCGGAAGCAAAGAAAGACGGAGAATTAGAGATCATGCAACATTCACGAATCGTAGGCCGTGGTAAATATGTCCATGGTTTTGAAAGTATGTCTTGTTCGCTCCTTTACTTATATGTCATTGACTGTTTGCGATTGAAACAGCCCACCGTGTCAAACCTGACAAAACTGAGGAGTACAAAGAAGCAGCGTACGTGTCAGGTGTTTCTGAAAAATGTCCTTCAATCACATTCCCGTAGTGAAACATATTATTTGGGAATCAAGAGCGATCCAAAATTGAATGCTAAGTTGACTGGCAGCTGGGAAATTGTTGTAGGGGAGCAAGACACTTTCGTGCACATCTTGGAATACGAGAATTACGGCGGGCTTGATAAGACCATTAATCTCGTGCGATCATCACCAGAAGTACGTCTTTCACTTCAAAGTATAAAACGATCAATTCAAATTTACCCGACACAGCACGTCAAAGCTTTTCGGGCAATGCTGCCTTATCTGCAATCAAGGTCTTCTCAACTGAATCAGGAATTTGCATTCTTCCCCTCTGCGCCTCCACGTGCCCAAGGAGGAATTTTCGAATTGAGGTCCTACACTCTTCAGCCAGGCACATTACTGGAGTGGGAGTCTGCTTGGTGCGTCTCAATTCGTATGCGTGTCGATGGTCTTCATGGGTAATTTGACATAGGCGAAGGGGCATTGAGGCACGAAGAAATTTGACAGCCCCTGTCGGCGCGTGGTTTTCACAAGTTGGAAGGTTACATCAGGTCCATCACCTGTGGCAATACCCGTGCGTTTGACGCGATTGATCTTGTGGCCGTCATCTGACCTTATGTTTAGTAGCCTCGAAGCACGCAAGGAGCTGCGTGAACAGGCATGGCGAATTGATGGTTGGGCTGAGACAGTCTCCAAGGCAAGTTATTTTCAGCCCCAGATTGATGCAAGTCTAAACTTGTTTCGGTCTAGACGGCACAATTAGCAAAGTCCATGGACTCCTTCATTCTGAAACCCCTTTCGTTCAGCCCTCTCAAGTAGTTTACCCTTATTATACCCAACATTGTATATTTTACCATCGGTGTCGGGCCGACGACAAAGCCGATCACGGTTTTTGTTGACAGACTTGGAATGAATTACTGGTTACGTAGTGTCACGTGGTCACGTCTCATTTGAGTCGGCAAATATAATGACCTGAATTATGACAGACAATCCACAGGGATTCTCACCCGACAGCGATCATGGACTGGCGCTATTCTGACCATTCTGACGATGACACGAACCATGATGCCCCCATAACAAACAGGAAGAGAAGCAGTAGAGGTAGTATTTTACCTTTTCCTATACTTTTCTTTTCTAACTTCTCGTTCCTTGCCCCAAGCCTGCGATCAGTGTCGTAAAACTAAAAGCAAATGCGAGCGTAAGTCAGGCGACTCTGGTGTTTGTAAAGGCTGTGCTTTGGCTGGAACAGGTCTGTGTAACATTATCTGTATCGTGATTGAATCACTCTAACCAAGTCATCAGCTTGTACATACCTAGGTGATGCCCTTCCTTTTGATGGTAAAATGTCATTTACTGAACGATATGGACCTCAGGGCCAAGCTATAAACGTGGCCCGCCGAAGGGGTATATCCATGCCATTGAACAACGTTGGCACCAGGTCGAATCCTTACTCGGCGCGATCATTCAATGCCCTGATCCTCGAGTCCAAAGCCTTGTCTCCGACCTCAAACAAGATGTTCTCGCACAAGAAATTATCCAAAGGGTTGACAATGGACCTTATGTATATCTAAATCTTTATTACATCGCTTCATCTCATGCCACATCTCGTGCCATAGGGTCCGTCTGGCCGACAACTCCACGGTGCGACTAAGGAAGATTTTTTTGCGTCTATTTTGAAGGATAGCGAGAGTAGCATGCCCTCCAGAGACTCTGCACGAGCACGACGACAATCCAGAGTATCCCGCGAGATAGTTTCCTCAAATATGGGTAAGCAGCATTCCTGTTCAACCAGCTGTTAATCAACATAATTCATAGATACCGGTCTTTCTGTGATTCCTACTAAGGAGTGGCAGGACAGCCTGTCTCAATATCTAGCATCATCCTCATCCTCAAGTTTGGACAATCCGAGAACCTCTCAACGAAGGAGAATCGACAGTACTTCGCCCCATATCTACCCTGATTGGAAGGGCATGTATACCATGGATGCTGGTTTGTTGTTCCCGAAATTTTCGCGAGGTACATATCCAATCATTTACGTAGCTGAGGGAGAGGAAGACGTCAAGGCTACGACAGAAGCTATAGGAGAGCTCTCCCTGGACGAGAATAGAGAAGTAGGATAAATTTATTGAGTCCAGCTATCTCACTCATCATCTCTTTACAGGTGCGCTTCCACGGTAGAACTAGTGGTCTACACTTGATTGGAAAAAACAATCGTACCGATGATCGTGTGGAAGGTGGTATATGGTATGCCATCATATTTTTGTTCTTGCAGTTGACATCACTGAAGATCTCCACAGGAGATTGCCTATGTCAAGGATTTGGCCTGCTTCTAAGTCTTCTAAGAGCTATTCAGATTACGTCAAGACCCCGGTCTTGCCTGAAATTCATGTTCAAGATCGACTGTTGGATCTCTACTTCACTTATGTACACCCTATGTTTCCTGTTCTCCATAAATCCGGTTTTTTGGCGCAATACAGTCTACGGTTCGTGTTTAACCTGTCTGCATAGATAATTGCTTTGACGCAGGAAGTGTAGGAAACAAAAGTATGTTCGCAATATCTACCTTTCACTTTTACTTTTACAAAAGAACAGCGCCTCAAGTTGTCAATCTATGTCTCCGCAACAAATCCCAGGCTCCTCCCGTCCCGAGTCGTCCCAAGAAGCTACACCATTATTACTTTTCTCTATCTTTGCGATCACGGCTCGATTTTGCCATGATCAAATGCCACTTCATGTGCGAGGTAATATGTGGGAGGCTGGATGTGATTATTTAGATAGTGCCCGGGAAATTTTAAGTCAGCCACCCAACTTTTTCTCAAAGTCTTGGTTTGAATTAGTCCTCTAGCTCAAGTTTTTCATGAATCACGGCCATCAACCGTTCAGTCTTTACTTCTCTTGGGGTATCGTGAATTTGGTATCGGTACGGCTTAAATTCATTCTAACTATTTCTCGCTCACTCTGACGATGTTCAATCTTTTGAAGGTTCTCAGGAGCAAGCATGGTTATTTACTGGTATGTAACATGATTCAAACCAATGTCTTAGATAAGTCTTCACTGTCTTATCAGGCATGGCTATTCGCATGGTTCGTGTATTTGCTTAGGAACAATGGTCTTTTTGATGATTTGAGCATTAGGCAACTGACCTTGGATTAAACTGCGACTCTTCGAACTGGAAAAGCCACTGTCACAATCTTTTTTCCCCTGCAGAGATTGAAGTCCGCGTTCAAATATGGTGGGCGTGCTGCATTGCAGACAGGTATGCCCCTTTTGCTAAGTGGACTAAGCGATTTTGTAATCTTCCTGTTTCTCTGATATAGTTATGGGTCTATGTATCTAGGTCAACTTTTCATGGGTCTGTTCGCTTTGTTTTGACTCAAAGATCCCTAGGACGACCTATTGTTATCAAGGAGGGTGACTTTGATGTACCTCTCCCGAATGTGGATGATGTTAGTATTTCTTCATTTGTCCATTTGCCATATCACTTTTTGACTATCTGATCAGAAAACAGATCAAGATTTATGGCCACCTATTGCTGGAAATGGCTTGGATCATACATATCGGCCTGTTCCAGGGCAAGTGTCAACCTGTTGGCGAGCCGTGGCAAGTTTATGTGTGTCATTTCCATTCATAGCCAGAAGTCTTCTGCAGTGCTTAAATTTATCAAGGTATGATTACTGGCTCAATTGTTGATAAGATATACTCCATTCGTCATGTATCGAATGCAGCAAGAAGGGCATCTTATACCGAGATTGAATTGCGCCTGGATCAATGGTATATCGGACTTCCTGAATCACTTCGATTTGAAACTACAAGTAGGCGGTTAGTGCCACCTCCACACATTTTATTCCTCCATATCAGATACTGGGGTGCGGTCCTTTTACTCAATCGAGCCTTGTGGGTTCGTCTTGTTGTACTCAACATTCCACTACTTACATTTCAACAGTATACCTAATTGGAAGGGGTATGTGGTCTTTTCTTCCGACCGAATAGATCTGTGCCCTCAACTTATTTCCCTAGCACTGAACCAACGTCTGGCAACACTGCTGAGCTCAAGGCCTTCGATCTCGCACAAGGTGCAGCTACTCACATAAGCGCGATTGGTATTGAGAATTTACCGTATTGGCTCGACAATGTGATTGACCCATCGTCTTATTCAGCTACCATCTATCGCACGACATTTTCCTTGAGACAGGGATCATCGTTCCTGACATCCTATATCCTCAACGCAGCGTAAGGTTCCCTTATTGATAGTATGCACTTAAATTGACACTGCTCAATATGCTTAGAGTAATGCACATTTTGACTCGTAGGTGGTTGCATGGTCATCCCAACATTGTTGATTACTTTTCGCCCAGTCACACTTCGTCCTTTGAACGTTCAGGCCTCACTTGGCTTTCAGCAGTGCATGGAAGCTTTGAACGATATGCAGGTACATTATATGGTTTACTCATCGACATTGTACCAAAACTGACGCATAAAAGGTCGTTTGGCCAAGTGCTTCCCGCGCATGGGAGCTTTTGAATGGCGTTAAAATGGGTTCGAATGACCTACCTCCTCGGATCACCTTTCTAGATCGCCCGAAAAGACCAGCAGATGCTGCTTTCGGGCAAGAAAAAAGCTCTGACTATCTACAACGGGAAGTGTACCCTGTCTATGGTTCCAGCGCAAGAGAAGAGGATACTGGAGTCCAGGAGTTGGGCACGCGAATTATGGCCCACATGCTAGGTTTACATATCCCCGGAATCGAGGCTTCCACGTCATACTATCCGGGTTACGAATGGTGGCCGCGAAACCAAGAAATTACGCCACCAGCGTCTGTGGTGAACTATGGACCCAGGACTAACGTCGATCCTTCAACAATAAATACTCCAGAAGCTAGGGTAGCAAGTGGTTGGAACCCGGTCCCTGTTTCTGACGCCTATACTTATGATTACAACACCTATGGCCTATGACAGATACTGTCCATCTATTATTGTACATACATCTTCTAATTTGGGAATAATAAAAATGCTTTGTTCTATTTTCGGATAAGAATGGTCGATCGTGAAGTTAGGTAATCCGCCTATTTCAAAGCAATGGTAGGTACTTTTTGACCACTTCAACATCAACAATGTCTAGTCTTCGCAACATTCTCAACCCAGAAGATGGACGGCGTCGCACAGTCAGGTCTGCATCAACGCGGTATTCTGTGGTGTCTCCGGCTCATTCCACCAGACTTATTTTAAACATGGACCAACCATCAACAAGCGAAGTACCATCATCTCCAGAAACTTTTGTTTCGGACGCGAGCGACAACCTCACGGCGGAAGAACTTTTATCCAAAGGTCACGAAGTTCACCCAGATTGTCCTAACAGTCTCGCTTGTTTGCCTAATACTGAAGGGAGACCTCAACATACGCTACCTGTTATTCTTCGTTGTGCTATTCTGGGAAGTTCGCGTCAACGACTCACGATCCGTGAAATATACGCGTCAATGGAGAATAAATATGCTTACTACAGGACTGCTGGACCCACGTGGAAGGTAATGTCGAAATCGATACATTTTTCACGATAATTGACATAATAAACAACAGCAATCCGTGCGCCATCATCTATCGCTGAACAGGTTATTTGAACGTCAGCCGCGACCCGTAACTGATCCAGGGTTTGGCTCGTACTGGACCGTAAACTTGTCTGCACCTCCAGGTACCAAGAGACCGCGCAAGAGAGGTCGTCAGATTAAGGAAGCTCCAGATGGATTGCCTCTTCCTCCTAAGAAGAGGGGCCGGCCACGGAAGTCTTCCCTGGATAAGGATCAACTCTATTCCCTACTTGGCGAGGATGAAGAATGCAAGCAGAGTCTCGACGGTGTTACTATATCATCTTCGAACTTGCTTGACCTCGATGATCTCAAAGAGAAACGGGATTTTGTGGACTGCCAAGTCAGTGCATATATATCGGAGGAAGACTGCGAAAGTGAAGAGGAGCTTGTACATCCAATGGATCGACGAAATTCCCTAGCAGGATCGGGTTTGAGTGCATACCAACCGTCTCAAACACAGCAGGTCTTGAGCCCCCCTTTTTCCAACCTCCGGAATCCAGACAGTATTGTCGATTCCCTGCAAACTGAAATTTCAGTCTTGCGGCGTCAATCAACAGATGCCATCTCACTTTCACTCCGTCTTTCCGACCAGTTGCTACAAGTGCAGGCAGAAGCATCTCGAACCCGTGATACCCTTCAAGCCATTGAGCAGCGGTTCGACGTGGAGACAAGAAGAAGGTCGGAATTGGAGAGGATGTTGAACACCGAAGAAAAGAGAAGAATAAAGGCGGAACAGGCATTGAATGCGTTCCTTGCCTGTTCCCCCCATATTGACCAATCGCGTTTTTCATACACCTCGGACATTCACAGGCAACTGATGTCCTGATGGTTTATATCAATCTGTATCAGTGCATCTACCTCATTTAAGTACCTAGTTATATTGTAGTCTTATCTCGGTGTATTTACAATTTGGAATCGACGCGTTTTCATCATTGTCAAAATAGGGACAAATAGAGATATTTTTCCATCCTCGACGTTCAAGCTTGTCGAAATGACTGTACCCCTTGGGCGTCCAAAGCTTAAGACAGCGTACGTGATTTCGCTACGTTGCAATGTTTCTCATGCTCACATTGTTTCAGATTCAAAAATGCGCGTTCCATTGGTCCTCTCTATACTTCTGGACCAGTTGCAATTGCCTTGGATGGAAATAAGATCGTGACGTGTGTTTCTGAGGAGATTCTTATGACAGAGATATCGTCTGGGCTCGAAATATGTCGTTTTGCGAGCGTATGTCGTTTCGAGGCCAGCCCGCTCGAGTTAAATTGATCATACACAAGAGTTATAGGACACGACGACCATCAATTCTCTTTGCACAACTCCATCTTCTAGTCATCTTCTTGTTTTTACGGCCTCGCTTTCCCTACGCATCTATGAGATACCGATAACAACATCTTCAAAGAAATTAATCCACCCCGTCCGCGTCATATCACGCGCCCACGAAGCTCCTGTCCACGTTTGCAAGGTTGACCCTACTTCTACTTACCTTGCTTCTGGATCAGCAGATGGCATTGTGAAAGTCTGGAATATCCGCAATGGTTTCGTCACGCATGTCTTCAAAGGTCATGGCGGCATCGTGAGCGCTTTAACTTTTGATTATCCTCAAGATATGTCTTCTATCGCTCGCCAACAAAAGATGCGCTTGATCACCGGTTCTGTGGATACTCGGCTCAGAGTCTTTGACTTGACTGCGACGTCAGATTCTGCTCGTGGCGGAAAACCGGAGGCCGTTCTAGAAGGTCACTATTCCGTTCCGCGTGGCCTTGATGTATCACTCGACGGTAAATGGCTCGTCAGCGGTGGTCGAGATTCAGTGGTCCTTATCTGGGATCTTTCCTCAAATCAGACTCCCCTACAGTCCTCCAGCGAGAAGGGCAAAGGGAAAGGGAAAGATAAGGCCTTTTCGCCTACACTCGTAAGGACTATTCCTGTCCTAGAACGAGTCGAGGCTCTTGGTATCCTCCGGCCAGACGAGGATCTCACAGGATCTAGTTCAGACTCAGATGCCATCCGTTTCTATACAGGTGGGGAGAAAGGTGTTGTCAGGATTTGGGATGGCAAGGATGGAAATGTCCTTTTTTCTCTTGGTAAAGAATATGTGAAGGTCGCCGATGATCAAGAAGAACAAAGGCAAATCGTCGATGTCATGTGGGTGTAAATTATTGGTTATATCCATTCCAGCATAACGATTTCGTAGGTATGTTCCTGCAACTTCAAGTGTCGTTTCCGTTCACGCCGACCAAAACATCATCTTCCATTCTCTCTCGACACGATCGTTAACGCGGCAGCTGATTGGTTACAATGATGAAATTGTAGATACAACATTTCTTTCTCCTGCCTTCTCTACTTCTGCAGTGAAGGGACGCGATTCTCATCTGGCGTTGGCAACCAACTCCTCTCTCATCCGCATCTATGATATATGCACTTTCGATGCGCGTCTCCTTGATGGCCATACTGATGTCGTTCTCGCGCTAGACCAAGGTGCTAATGGACAATTACTTGCCAGCGGCAGTAAGGATCGCTCGGCGAGATTATGGGCTCCTTTGAAAGCGAAGCCTGGGGATCCTGCTGTGGACTGGGGCTATGGTTGTGTTGGTATTTGTGAAGGACATGCTGAAAGCATTGGTGCGATCTCTGTCTCCAAGAGAGCTGACAAAGTTGAAGGATCGAATCATCCTCAGTTCATGTTTACTGGAAGCCAAGATCGAACGATCAAAATGTGGGATCTAACAGGGATTCCTCTCATATGCGGGGATGATGAAGCCGCGCCATCGCGGTGTAGAAGTTTATGCACCCATAAAGCTCACGACAAAGATATCAATGCACTAGACATTTCGCCGAACGACAGATTTCTCGTTTCTGGATCTCAGGATCGCACTGCTAAGGTATTCAGTATCGAGTACATTGCAGATTCTCGAGGCAGCGCTCCACGTGGAGAACTCAAGTTGATAGGAACTTGCAAGGGTCATAAACGAGGTGTTTGGACTGTGCGATTTAGCCGGGCGGACAGGATTCTTGCGACGGGAAGTGGTGACAAAACCGTGAAGCTCTGGAGCCTCGATGACTTTTCATGCCTGAAGACTTTTGAGGGCCATACGAACTCCGTGCTAAGAGTAGATTTCTTCAATGTTGGTCTACAGATTGTGAGCACATCTTCCGACGGGCTCGTAAAGCTTTGGGACATAAAAGCCGAGGAGTGCGTCACTACTCTGGATAACCATGAGGACAAAGTAAGTCTTCGTTTTTCCATCATTCTTTTGGTTAACCCTATGTATAGGTGTGGGCGCTTGCTGTCAGCGATGACGAAAGACGGATCGTTTCTGGGGCCGCCGACTCAGTTATCACTTTTTGGGAGGACTGCACCGAGGAACAGAACGACGAGAAGGAGGCAGCACGTGTCAATCTAGTACAAAAGTAAGTTACGTTCGCTTCCCTACCACTGTTGCTCATTATATATCTATGACAGGGAACAAGACTTCCAAAACTATCTTGCAATAAATGATTATCGCCGGGCAATTCAATTAGCATTGGCCATGCAACAACCAGGGAGATTGTTGTCACTTTTCAGAGATGTGCAAACGGGTAGTGTCGACCCCGCGTCAGTCACGGGACAATATTCCGTAGATGACGTCATACGAACCATTGGCGGGTCGGAACTAGCCAAATTGCTCCAGTTTGTCAGAGACTGGAATACAAACGCAAAAACCAGCCGGATTGCTCAGGACGTGATGTATGCCATCCTGAAACTAAGGTCAGCAGACGATGTCGTAAAGGCCTTTGGAGATGAACAGGACGAAGCCGCTTTAATTGGTGATTCAAGGGCAGTGTCCAGACCCGGTTCCGCATTGAAGGAATTTGTCGACTCTTTCATTCCATATACAGAGCGACATTTATCCAGGATGAACAAGCTAGTACAGGATAGTTATATGGTGGACTATATTCTGGGTGAAATGGATGATGGAACTATCAACGATATGGATGTAGATAGTACATATATTTGATGGAATTTGACGAATCCTACATATATTGTCATTCTGAATACGCGCCAGATACGATCCTGCCCAAACGACATCCATTTACAGCATTGAATAGTAGAATCCATTCACCCTCTTTGATGCTCTCCCGAGTTAACTGACCTTCTCTATCTTCATGGATCCGGCTCTGTTCTAAGAGCCATCGCCGAAAGACTCCAGGCAGACATCCACTCGATGAGGGAGGTGTCAGCCACTGGCATGATCTGTATACAGCGACATTGTAAAGGGATGCCTCGGTGACCAGTCCCATCTCATTGTACAGTAGCACGTCGGCCGTCAACGGCTCCTGGGAGACAGGGGGCAGATTGACTCGACGTCGTGCATCGTTATAATGCAATCGGTAGGTGGTCTTTGTGGTTGTGAAGATAGAACAAGGACAAACGGTCGGGTCAAGAAAAATAGAGAAAACAGGACCGAACAACAGTGGAGAGTCAACCAGAGGGTGAAAGCATGATGCAGACGAGGGATCCGATGTGAGAGGTGCAATTGTTGAAGTCGTCACTGTCATACTTCCAGATTGAGATAGTATGAAGCGGACCTTGCAAAATTGCTCAGTTGCTTGCTCCAGGAGAGATACTTGCTTGGTTTACCTTGAGCGCCAGAGAATTATTTCTATTGTCCTTCGTGACTGCATTCCGGCAAAGGGTCTTGAATTCATTGTATGAAGTTAGAGATGACTTGGCCTGGTCCCAGTTATGGCACTCCGCCGCAGCAGTCAGACGATCGAAGTGATAACGTAAAAGAAGAAAATCTGAAGGTCCATCGTCTTTATCATCGTTCCATCTTAAGTTGAGAAGGAAGGGGTCAAAACGTGTTGAGCTGAGTAATTCATACACTTGATGAATAGCCATGAAGTTTGTTGAGTTCCCCCAGACGGACACATCACGTGTATTTGTGTGAACTCCAGTTATTGTCCATTAATGGACAGGACTCGGCTCCGCGGCTCCTAATCACAGTCACAGATAATAGCAACCAGATTTAAAAAAAGAAAGTTTTGCATCGCCACTGATTACATGTGCGCGATCCGAAGTGTGGCACATACTGCCTTGTGGCATGTGGCAGTTAGCGTTCAAACATTGACAGTCGCGTACTTGGCCTTGTTCGCACCTCGTTCCATACAGTTCTCCAGAATCAGAACATTTGATATACGAGTCAATCAGCCCTGAACAAGGAAGGAAGTTGAACAGTCACAGCCTCGCCGTTCGCGAATTAAGACTCAGTGAGCTAACGTTAACCGTACTATGTATGTATTCAGATGACAGTTTCCATGACTGTCAAGCGAGCAGACCGGGTCGGCAGCCATTAGACAACATTCTCCCCGTTGTATTTCTCGACAGAACATTCTTCAGGTGACCTCCGTGTAACAGTCTCCTTCGAGATATGTATCGAATGAAGTGTCTGACCAGTCATCATCTGACTTTGCGTTTGCAGACGGAAAGCATTGGTTGTCTAAAAAACAAATGAAGAGCGAAAACAATCGAACTTATGAA
>QLOM01008800.1:0-11465 GCA_003313785.1 Termitomyces sp. MG148
TCATGGTGACAGAGGAATGACTGGAGGTGACTGAATTGAAGACATCGTCACTGCAGGATATAAAAATTTTTGCTTGTCCTTGCTTTCACATCACTTGGGAGGAGGGTACATTTGCAAAGATCGAAAAGGGGTTGAAAAGATGCAGTTTTGATGGGAGAAGGGAGTGGCACAGAAAGCTACATTTTAGCAACTCTCTCTAGTGCTTACCAACGTTCTCTAGCACTTATGGAAAAGTCATGTGATCAAATGCCAGTGAATAGCTGAATTTTGTTTGGGCCCCAAAACTCACTACTAAAGTAGCAGAAATATTGCAGCGAGAGGATATGGGTTAAAACTGCATCCCTCCATCCAAGTACCTATCCTTACTCCCACCACAGAATGCCTGGTATTCAGCCATATAAAGAAAAGGTTCAGTGGATGTTATAAATAAAAAATTCATGAGTTTTACACTGTTTTTCAGACAAAAATCTGTAATTTATGCATAAATGCATTCCTGCCTGGTAATGTAGAGGTTTGCAGAAGTGGTACACACCAGAGGTTGTCCTTTGAGAATTGTCTATGGTGTCCACAGTGATACTAGCAAAAAAAAACAAAAACAAACAAACAAATACTTGGGGAAGTGGTCATTGCCGTTCCGGCATGGCATGTACTCGGATGAGGACACGTGAATGTTTTATTTATTTAGTAATTTAATTATTCAGAAATTTTATCTATTATTTACATCACATGATGCCAACAACGGGTTGCTGGTACCATGTGATATGCCAAGTGAAGCAAACAATGCAGAGGTATATGATTACAGAGCATGCTACAATTGTTGCATGAATGCAGTGGAACATGAGGCCTTCCAAAATTATGGCAAAGTGCAAATACCATCACACTGGAGAAAAAACCTGTATGATAAGAATGTATATCTTCCAAAGTCATACAATTGAGCATAGATGTATGTATAAGCACAAAATGCAGGTGTGCAGAGCACAAAGAGATGAGGAATGCAATTTGGGCATATTAACACATAAATAAGGACACTTTACATTGAAAGAGAAGAGGAAGGGGCCAATGCACGCCAAGTGCCAAGCTTTTCCATACACAAAAGTCTTTTTTAATTATTTACACAAGCAAGACAAATTACATATTAAGTAGCATGTGTTTGCCAAGGATTGCCAAGGATCGCTAAGGACAGGCTTGGATGTTGCCAAGGAGGCTCGGCATCAACAAAAAGTTGGTTTTTGTGGAAAACTACATGGGGTCTGGTGATATGTATGGAAATTTTGGTTAATTAGGCAAATTAAGTGAAGATTTTTGTCCTCTATGTGCCTGCAGCTTCAATGTCGTGGTCTGTTAGCCATCTAAGTCCTTTTTTAGATTTTTTTTTGGATTTTGGACAAATGACAATCCTTGAATAAACCCAGTGAAAAAAACTGGTGCATAATAAAGGAGAAGCAATATTAATTCAAACCCTGACTATTTTCTACCAACCAACTGTTGAGAGCTTCATTATTCACCATTTCTTTTCCTGATTTCTATTCATCATGCTTGGAACTATAATCACAGAATTAGACCAAAAATTTCCATCCTTTAGCTTGCTGTTGCACATTTAATTTGGTGTTGGTTATAGTACCATCTCAAATGCTACACTGAAAAAGAAGACTTCTTGATGGTGTTGTTAATATGACTGGTGCTAGTAACATATGTTTTTTTTTTATCTCAGATGCTACCTCAAAGTAGCATATGTCAAGTCTGTACATGTGCAAAGAGGATTTGAAAAAGCAAAAAAAGACTTGATAAGAAATTGCAGGCCAAGATGGCTGCTCAGTTTACCAAGTTGCTTACATTCATATATGTCTGCTGTTGTGTTGTGTGTCAATTTTAATCAAGTATACACATGAGAGCGAAATATTTACAAATGACATAACACAGAAGCCAAAGAGGGATTGACTCCCTCAAATTACATGGGGTTGGTTCCGAAATACTGGATCCGTAATCTGTCGTACAACGAATACTTTTTGAGCCAGACACGTTGTTGAAGTATCCGATCGTCATAATCTCCCAGCGCTTTTAGAGTTTCTGAAGGAGAGGGCCGATCTTCAGGCCTTGAATTTGTCATTGCTTCCAAGATTGGAACCAGTGCCTCAAGGCCATTGTATTCCTAGATACCAAGTATTAGCATTCTTATTATTGCGAGGAACGAGGTTTGGTACTGGGATCACTTTGGCAAGGAAAGTATTGCCAAGCTGGTAGACATCCACTTGAAAAGGATCGTACGGCTTGTCGTCAAGCAGTTCTGGAACAGTACGATCCTGACCCATTAAACCAGTCAGAGTCTCGAGTTTTTCGTCGACGGTGTAACGTTTCGAGATATCGAAGTCGATAAAGTAATACTGCATGGGACGGGCAGAAGATCTACTCTTCCATTCCAGCTTGCGATAAGACATAACGTCATATTTTAGAGGCAACCCAAAATGAAAGCCTTCTGGCATGATAGGAGAGATGTCCATCATGAGATTCCATCTACAAGCGTCTCTACGGCGACATCAATAAACCATGAAATAATATATTGAGTCTCGCTTCCCACCGGTGCGCAATTCTGTGCTCGTGCATGAACATCAGTCCCTTGCGCACGCTGATCAGTCTCAACAATAGAAATCGACTGATTCGAAGCTTACCTCAAGAAATTGTGTAAGTGCTTCAACGACCTCACCAAAATGCCTAAACGGTAGTTCGTCGAAACGACAAAGTAGAGGCATAACAAGAAGAACTTTGGAAGAATCTTCAGGTATGGGCAAGATTGCATGAACAGGTACTGTGCGGTTCCTTCGGTCACTCCGACACGTTGGAGACGACAAATACCTAATAATCGGTAGCTCTAACGAATTGTTGTCAACAACCTTGATAACAACTTGGGAACCATCTGAAAGGCAAACAGCATCAATAAACCGTGAGCTCTGGGAACCGTCTGAGATATATTACACAAATATAGTCAAATTGAACCGTACATAATGAACGAGGGAGTCTTCAAACTTTGTGAGGCGTTCGTGTGGCCGATCTCGCCAAGAAGGTATCCATTCAGGACGAAACCTAGGGCGCAGCTGAAAACCTTCAGAATAAAGATAGGGTTGTATTTTAACCCAGAACAGCTCGTTGTCGTGAAGCCTGCCCAAAAAGACATTATGATTCAAGAAGAAATATCTATCGGCGTCACATAATTGAATTTGTCGAAGGACCTCGGGAGCCTCCTTCCACTTCTCAGACATTGTATCGTGCCACTCAGACCTTGTGTATGGATTGTCGTTGGCCATTGCCGACGTTGAACTCGGAGCCTTGAAGTTTAAACTTTAACCAGGAGAGCTCGATTGTTGGTTCAAATCTAACATGTACAAATAAATTGTCCAAACTCGGTAAAACCACATTGGAAAGCCGCCGACCAGAGTACCTCAACTGGATGACTTTCCATAATGTTCGAAGAACCTAGACTTACCTTCCAAACTTGGGACCCATGGCATTCACTCGGATGTCGGCCCAGAGAGCCGTCTGTCGACCATGACTTGTATCTGCTTTGAGATATTGATAAGTTATGGTTGATTGCTACCTGACGATCCAGGACCGAGTCTCGACTTATCTGCATACTGTGAGATAATGACTGTTCTGGTGATCTGCAGCCTTCATGACTACGAAGACCTCCGGTCTGTCTCAATGCTACTGACTTCACGGCGTCAACACCGAAACCAACTCCCTTTCCTTTGACGTTTTCACACCACATTTTCACTGTCCGAGTCATAGACATCAGATGAGCCATCGAAGGCCCATCGGTGCATCACCCTTGGCTGCGTGACCACCAACTCAATATGATTCATGAGCTCCGATGAGCTCCGGCTCCATGTGCCTTTGTGCAGCTGACACCATGCAGGAAATCTCCCGAACGAGAATAAGAATCGGATTCGACAGAAATCGACCAATCAATAATAAAGAGGCCCAACGTGGACCTAGGCCTGTCTGTCACTTGGTCATCGATTATACCGAGATTAACGATAATCTTATTCCAATCAACTCGCTCGAGTTTTTGACTTGAAGATCTTCTCCATCTCCGTGTAATCTCATAACTACGATGGGTCATAGAATGTCGAACCCTAAAAAAACAATACTGAGGGAGTTGGTACAGGGGAACCTTGCGGGGTTTAGTAGGTAGTGGGCCGAGCATACTCGTCTGTGGTCCCACACTATGTGCATAAAGCATTTTCTTGCGGAGCCGACCATTTCGGAACCTGGTTCAAATCCCGGGTGTTCAGCCCTGCGAGTGGGGGAAAATGACTCTGGCGTCAGTCCTTTCACTACAAACGCTACAAAAACTCCAACCATGCGTGCTATTTCATGCATTTTGTGGCTTGTATAAAGGGTGAGCGTACGTCGTTTAATAATTGTCCCACTCTCATACTTGTCTCCGAGCATCGTCTTGTGTCAAACATGGACACCCTCTTCGACCTTTCTCTTCCTACATTAAACAAGATCGAACTGTTCTTGAAGCATCGTCCAGAACTTCCGAGGCAGCTGAGACAAAGCAATCTCGCCCTCAGTTATCAACATACCTTAGCCATCGACCACGGAGTTCATGGCCAAATGGCAGAAGATTTTCATAAGTAGGTGCTACAACTCATATTGAGGGGCTTAATGAACCACTGAGTGCTTCACAGGGCTAGACAGGAGCTGTTTGAGATTGAACAACTTTGGCAGAAAAAAGGTTTGAATGCACTAGGTGAAGTGGTTGTTCGGTTGGGAATATGAAAGATTCGGGAGGATTAAAGCTATATATGATGTAAATGTCATTCAATTGGATCTAGCAATCTTCGATGGTAACTCAATCATGCAGGACCTCACCATTGGAAAGTCCGTAGCTTCAAGATTGGCCGTTCAAATCGTATCGGCAGATGTATGTCTATACTTTATCTCTCAAAATCTTCCCGTTGATGACTTCGCGGTGCTCCTACATATCTAGTTGCCAAATCAATCGGCAGTTCACGTTAATTCAGTTGATGAATCGCAGGTACGTGCGCTTTCACTGTCGGCTTAGCTTAAGAGGGTTTACCGATTTATCTAGGCGAAAGAAACACTAGCCCAAGATATTCGGAACCGGTTGGCAGAGCCTGAAGACATCGCGGAATCTTCAGTGCGTTAGATCCTACATAGATGCTGAGGCCCGCTTTTAATCGATCTGCCATTTTTAGAAAAGTCGCACAAGCTTTGAGAGCATGCATTCTAGTGAAGAAAGTACGGCGAAGATGTCCGTTGAATCATCGCATACTACAAGTGCACTCCATGCTGTGGCATCAGTTGGTCGCCTTCTCGACGACTATGGGGCCACCCATAGTGATTATCTCAGCGAATTCTTCCCATTGCAGTGAATATCTGTTCCATCTTTTGGTATCCCTGGGAAGTTCACATATTTCCATCAACTTCGTCACTCTTCTCTGTTGAGAAGACATGCAGTATGCAGGAGAACCTGTGACGACAGTGAACCGATTCTCCCCGCTGCCCATTCCTTTCGTTACCTTTGATTTGTTCCCAGATTGTTCTCGCTATTGTCTATACTACCTATTACCGAGACTACATAAGCTAGTACTACAGTAGCTTTTCTCGGTTACAGGACTTGCAACAGTTCTCTCGATTGCGTGAAGACTCTGACCTCATCTCCAATATGATAGATAACATCTGCACGCACGTGTTCTCACAACTACCAAATCCACTTGACCAACAACTAAGCATTTAACCATCTACTGAACGCGAGGACATCAGAACCTCAAATTTTCTCAAATCCGGCTGAACTAAATAGTCTTTTCAGTGTTCTCAGTCTGAAAATTCCTTGCGTACTCGACTGCAACATTTTCTTCGTTATCCTTTTTTTCTCCTGATCTTCTTCTTCTGTTCTTGAGTACAGGAGACCTTGAATAAAATGACATGTTCTCCTTATTGTGGACCAGTACCGCTATAACCAACTTGACGTTGTGTTGAATTGAATCCCAATCTTTTTCCTGATGGTCGATTAAGATACTTTGAGATGTGAAACTCAGAAATCAGTCGATTTCTCCGAATGTGCCTGAAAAACTCAATAGACGTCCTTCAGAAGAGCGTAAATGCAATCAGGGATTTGCAAAAGGGTAACGAATGGCGGCGGGCAATCAGAAATTTAAAGGCCACAGTCAAGTTACATACATCGCCAAGTCAGTCCAGCTTACGAACTCATAACAATCCTCAGAAGCTTTCCTCAAACATCCGAGCGAGTATGCACAGAACAGCTGGGAGACGATCAGTTGCGTTTTCTGACGGACTCGAAAGGTATCTTGGAATAGAAGGAACGGAGATCCGTTTAGCTGTATTAATCGAAGAGCATGCAGTACAGATACCAATCACTCAAAACAACTCTTCCTGACCAGCAACCAAACCACCAAAGTAACATGTCAATGCTTTCAGTTTCGACCCCATCCATTCCTCTTCGACTTCCACATGTTCCGATGTATCTGGCTGGGCACTCCCAGTCTCATTAACAGGAAAAATTTCCAATAAAAGCGCTATCTCGTCCAAGCGCGTGTTTCTGGGAAGGTAGTATGCAATGTTGGGCGTAATTTGCCTACTCAGTCTAAACAGTGCTGAACCGTCTATCGGCTGTATGGCTGAGAGCGAGTAAGAAGGATGATCTTCTTCATTTAACACACCCTCGCCTGCGTCACCTGATGGTGGTGATAGAACATCAATTGAGGTAGGCCCTGATAAGTATGAAGGTCCTCCCCAGGGAGGAGAGAGAAAGATGACATCGATCTGACGGTTGCGTATACGATGTGCAAGGGTAGTCTGTGCCTTCGCAAAGGCGATATAGTCGGCGAGGATAAATTCTATTCGGTCAGCTACTCCATATATTTGCGCGTTATGCCGCGCGAGAGCAAGTCGGACAGGTGAAGTATCTAGAGCGATAACTGTAATGAAAGAGGAAACTTTCAGTCGAACTTATACTGATTACAAGGTCGAGGAAGACGCACCTCGTCGACACGTCTTAGCAAATGCAATGGCATTACCACCAACACCACAGAATGCATCTAAGATGGTATCACATCGGCATCGTTCTGCGATTTGATCTGCAATAAGTTCAGGTGTGACACTATACCATCCTTCTCTGTCCAGAAGGCAGCCTGGGGGATTAGAGTAGCGCGAAAAGTACCGTTCTCGTTGTGCGAAATCTTCAGAAATTCATAACCTATTCAAGAGAAGCCGGATGGATGCTAACCACCACGTACATTTTTGCAGATCTTCCGGTACTTCCGAAGCGCACGTATAGTGGGGCACAAGTCCGCTTGCATCATACTTTTCCACCCACTGCAATTCTCTTGTTTCGCCTTCTCCAGCTTTCTGACGTTTTGACAATCGGACTTGGGCTGGAACACTTTCAAGTGTTGGTTCTGTATCTATACTTGAAATCGTTGAATACTTTTGTTATGCTCAAAAGCACAAAATAAGCCAAGTGAGACACTCACTCAATCTGCCTCGTGTTTTGTCCTGATCCATGGAAAATGTCATGTCTGTTAATGAAAAAAGATAAGTGGATCTGGACGGCATTTGCCGAGGGTTCTAATAGCGGAGCGAGGCTAAAAGTCCGAATAAAATTAATTATTCGAAGAAATTATTGTCGCCAAAGTTGTAGGTGGACGGTGTTGTGTCTACGAAACATCCAGCGCCGTGGACACGCTTTGCCCTGAGTTCTTTCTAAGATTCGGCGATGCATCAGTCAAGAAAATAGCATGGCCGTACCGTACTTCGTAGAGTATAAGATCTGAGACAGAAGTTTACGACGAGCCGCTAAGTCTTTTTTTCTGAGTTAAAGACCGCAACTTCATGTTTAGAAATTTGTTGTTCACTTACAGATGCGCCACTTATCGTTTCATGGCGTTTATCATAACGATAAATGCCAGAACTACGGTAAATTAATGAAACCAGAGTCAAGTGTCCAGGTGAATCCAGAATTTATTTATTGTCCTGATTCCAATAAATGTAAAGCTTCTCTCCGCGCATCATCTATGGTTGTCGTCCACGTCCATTCCCAGCCATTTGTAATTTCTTTACTCAATAGTCTCAATCGTTTTGACAAAGCATCACCCGTCAATCCGTCCAAATTGTAGTCATGCAGAGTGGAAAGCTGTCCATTACGTCGTGATCCTGCTGCGACTTGCAGCGCTTGCGGGCGGCGGATCTTATCGAAGATATGCAACGCATGGCGCACTGTTTTTCGGGTGGTCGACGGGTTTCCAAGGACGGTAGCGAGAATGTATGCGTCCTTTATATATATCGCAACTCATCAGCCGACCTGTGAGGCAAAAAGGGAAGAGCAGTACCTCAATTGCCTGGCCTGCACCTGATCCCTGATGTGGTGCCATGGCGTGCGCCTATAATCGTGAAGAAAATGGAAAAAAGGAAATGTTCAAAGATTTACTGCATCACCAAGTACCGCTACACTGCCAGAAACAAATGAAGGCAACGGTTTTATGGTATGGATGGCCCATCGAAGAGGCCGATTGACGCACTGCAATTAGTCGATATATCGGTCAAGGATCGTCACCGAATAGAAAAATGCCAACCGATATAAGCTGTTGAACTTCTGACTCCCATCCAGAAAAGTGACCAGCAATTTCTGAACGATCGACAGGCAAGACCCAAGGCCCGTCAAAAAGTGAAAACTCAAGGTCATGCCTTGAGATGAAGGCGACGAAATTGATGTACTTCCCACCAGCGACAGGATATGCTATTATATACTATCGAGGAACACGAGCGATAAGTTAATTTGTGCTTATCCACAGAGAGTAAACAACTTACGCCATTCTTCCCTAGGTACTAGAATTGACGCGAATGTTGTTATCAATGTTATACAAGCGAGGAAGGTCGATGTACCTGAGTCGGTCGCGTGAAAACTGTATGATTAGGAGCAAACCTTCGCAGATCCTCTGAGAGTATCAACGTTCGGTAGGCATTCGTGCCACTCCACACTGGATCTATAGCGGCGTGCATGTGGTCGGCCTCGCCGTTTCTTCCCTCTGAACGTGCACAAGCGACTTTCTCAGAAAGAAGACTCCTCCGAACTGCAGATTTTAATCCATCTGCACCGAGAAGCACATCGCAATTGGTCATTGATCCATCCTCGAAGACGACTTCAACTGGGCCGGAAGACCGCTGTGTATAGGACCAAATGCGCTTATTGAGGTGAATTCTATACGATTTGGGTAGTCTTCTGAGAAGCACCCGCTGGAAGTCTGCCCGATGGAACAACATCAAATTGCCTATGAACGCAGGCGAAGATAAGCGGGAAAGGCTGCGGATCGGTGTCTCAAAGACGTACCATTCGTAACTAAGGTGTAGAAGTCAAACCCTGATTCCTGATCACTCTTTCGGTACCTAAAGGCAGGTACTAAAGAATGACAGGTCTCGATATAAATTATGAAGATGTGACGAGGAAATAATACCTGGCCCCTCTTCCCGTTTCACCTCGGAGCATCTTAGTAGTTCTTCTTCAATACCTAATCTACGTATGACCTCCCAAGGACCTTTCAAAGGCGTTAATACGACTCAAACACATAAATTGAACCATGATGGATAACTCACGGGGGAATATACCTATTCCAGCACCAAGCTCAGTAAGCTGCGCGGCAGCTTCGTATATCTCAACGTCGATATCAGGATATGCCGATAAAGCAACTGATATGTACCCAACAAGTCAGTATGCATCGCAAGCAAAATAATCCAATAAATGACCTGCGGCAGTCAGGCCGCCAATGCCAGCCCCACTAGTAGATGATGATGGTTAGAGCCAATCAAACCTGTCTAATAGGCGCGCACCAAATAACTATTTGAAGCCTGCAATCAGAGCCCATGACTGCAGGAGGATCCGGCGAAAATGTTCAGAGAAAGGGACTGTTATAACAGCGAAGCCAGGACATTCTGAACATCGATGATCTTGGAAAAAGACACGATTTTCCCGGACAGTGATATTGTTAGGTCGGGTATCTCGATGAGAATCCTTAACATTCCAGATCTCTGCGACGTCAGAAGCAGGCAAAGACTTCATGACGGCGGCATGGGAAATGCCCGGATAGAGATCCCACGATTTGGTCGCACCCAGGACATCTGCAGGTTTTTTATTTAGGCGCGATCGTCAACTGACCAATCGACAACGTGTAGTGAGGGTTTACATCGGCATCAAACCGCACCGCAAGAGGCGAGGTACACGGAAAACCCTAGACCAAAGTCGGAAACACGGGATAGTCAAAAATACTCCACCGACAAAAACCTAATATCAAACATTTCGAAGATGAAAATAGAGGGACGCATACGCTTGATATGCCTATCAGTCGGTCCTACTCTCTTTAAGTGAATTATGATTATCGACATCTCCATGCCAGATCTCTTATCAGCCACAAGGCGCCACGTTTGAAGCTGACTGTAAAATCACGACATAATTTCCATCTGTTTGTTAATGGCCGCGACCATTTAGCTACCATTTGGCTTGTCTGAGCTTAATAGAAGCGTCGTCCGAGCTGTCGATCGTCACGCGTCAGGTTTGTCATTTCCAGATATGACGCGACTTGCGGGCGGATCAGGGTTTTCGCACTCCGAATTTTTTCTGAGATGGAAGGACGAGATTGCCGGAAAAACGAGGAAATTTACCCAAATCCGCGATCGGACACAGTCCGATGGTACTTTTGATATTCCCTAGAGGGTTACCTACCCCGGATCCCGGCGTTGTCCAACCTCGACGAGAATGTGTGTCTGGGTCGATCACTCAACTTGTTGGAACTCGAATCCATGGTGAGGTGTATGGATTCAGACTGAGCAAAGTCAATTATCGTTATTTTACTGGAGGTGCGCCACAAGCGACGTCATGAACCAATATCACTTCAAGACTGGTGAATGATTGTTACATGTCAGAAGAAAAATGAATTGTGGCAGAACGCCCCTCAAGTCGTGGACTTGAACAATTCTGTAATTCGATTGATTGATTTAGCGGGCGCCATGGTAAGAAAATTCTGGTGCCCTGTACCTGCCGACGCCACCTTGTGCAAAACAAGGCCGGACTCAACGGTTGCCGTAATCGAGTCGAGCATCCGAGTCAAGTAGGCCTGGGACTTATATCTTTACCAATCTTCATGCCGGAGAATTTATGAGCCCAGTGAATCTGTGCGGAAGGCTGAAGCAGGTAATGCGACATTGGCTTATGCATGAGTCACCTCTACCGGCGCTGACCGATCGATGGGCTTTAAATAGATCGTAATCTCTTCATCTTCCTTTCTACATGGAATTCCTTGATAAATACATACTTCAAAGCTTTAAGCGATGATGTCTATCTTGTTAACAGTGAACCGAGAAGGCAAGCATAATCTCCTTCTATTCTATAAGTCGGTAGTTCTGAATACTTCCCTCTTATGGGAAGAACACAT
>QLOM01008826.1:0-15335 GCA_003313785.1 Termitomyces sp. MG148
TCCTTCAGCTTGCTCATGTACATGTCATTCACTTGACAGAACTGAGGTGTCACCTCAGTTGTGGTGCTTCCTGAGTCCCACAAGGTTCATGCCTTGTGGCCGTTGACTTCCACATACAATGCAAGGCACTCTTTATCCTCACGCTTCAGCACTGGCCTCACCAGCTTCTCCGGCACCTTGCAAAAGTGCACCTTATACACTTTCACATTGGCTGTCCCAATCGGTCAATCAAGTGCGCTCGCCAAGTAGTCTGTCAGAGCTCCTATGAACTCTGAATCCAACTCCTGGGCATAGTAGTTGTTGTCATATACATTGACCTTGACGTACTCATTGTCTGACAACTCTTCCTGTTCAGAGGCATTCCCAGCCTCTGGCTCTTCATTGTTGAGGTTCTCCACCTCATCATCCTCAACGTCAGATTTGTTGCCTGAGTCTACCCCTTCCTCATCAGGGATAGCTGTGTGCCGCATGTACATATGCACACAATTGGCCTTCCACTACCACCTGGGCATTTGTTAGCATAATGTCCAGCGCGTCCACACTTAAAGCATGTGTTTGCTACAAAGGGGCGACCTGCTTCCACTCTTGGAGGCCCAGTTGATGTTTTGACAACATCAGCAGCCTGTTTTGGACAAGCACCATCTCAGTGTGGTCCTTGCTGAGGGTCCTGTACTGATTAGTCCCACCTATCAATTGGGCGGTCACTCCGGAAGTGTTGCTCCTGGCCAGGTGCTGACCTCAGGTCACTGACCTGTATACTGTCTCCCTGTATCATTCCAGTGAGGTGGAATGTCTTGTCCACCTCAGTCCTCTGATCCCTGTTGATCAGGAATCCAACTCAATGGTGCAGTAGGAGAGTTACCACTCCCACTGTCTGGTTGGCCTGTCCTTTGGACATATTGCCTTTGCATCTTGTCGATGGGTGTTATCCCATTGAACACAATACCCTAATCATTAATCCAGGAATGTCCCTAGCAATTCAGGTCTTGGTTGCACATCCACTGATATGCTACTTTCTTGGCAAACTTTTCCGTCAGTGGCACTCTGTTGTTCAGTGGAGGTTTCTCCACTGACTCATGCTTGACTTGTGGAAAATTCACTTCCTCCGTGTCTACATCATGACTTTCTACCACTGGGATGGTAGATACCAATTTGACTGTAGACAGAGGTTGTCCTTGGTGACCTCTGAAGATCTGTTAGCGCTGGGCTGCAGCCAATCTTGCTGCAAATTGTTCTTCCATCTCCCCCTGTTGCTAGGGAGCGTATATGTTGCTCATTGCTTCCTCCAGATGCAGAGAAAGCATGGGCTGCACCTTGACTGGAATATTTGGCACCAGGTTTGCACCGTTTGGTGTCAAGGCCACTGAGCCTCGATTTGCTTTCCGGTAAATGTAGGTGTACGCCTCCAGCTCCAAGATTTGAATATATAAATTAATATATTCAATTGTATTTACTGGAGGTACATGTTCACCTCGGGCCTGTATTAATCATATGTGCTTAAGTACATGCAGTCCCAACCAAGCTTGCGTTGTATTCTTTGTGATGGAAGGATACCAGTTCCAGAGCATCATGCATTGCACCTGTAAGGTGGACTCAATGCATCCACCTTCCTCATCATCGGAAGTTTTGTCTTCCCAATGTACTGCAGGAGTTCTTTGCTCAGGGACAGTAGTTCTCTGAGGCATAGCATCTCCTTGCTGTCACTGTGTCAATGGAGTGAATTCAGTTGGAACTCTCCAACTGCCTGTTTCCAATTGCTGTGTCTTCCCCAGGAAGTACAACAAAGGTCTGCGACCTTCAGGAGGTCCTTGGACATTACTTCAGGTCTGAGGCAATCTCCCTGGCCTTCTGGGCTGCATAAAGGGAGCATTGTTTCTCCTGGTGTTCTGTTCTGGGGTCTTCCAGACTACTCCTGACTTTGCTGCACTGCTGGGCGTAGCTGTGGGTCGCGCTTTGCTCCACAAAGCTCCTCCTAGCATTTCTTGAAGCTGTTGGAGGAGCTCCTCCATTGTAGCCTCAGTGGACTCTAACCCGAGATGAATTGGGTCTTCCAATATGGCTATCGGGTACACTAGTGACTAGTCAATGGTCTCACCATTGCACGTGGGTTCCATTGGTTGATTGAGATCTATCCAATCAATGTTATATATAAAATGTGGTTTCGAGTGCGTGCGTCAATGAATTGATGCACTGTTTGCTTTTTGGTCACAAGGTTCTCTATACTGACAGTCTAGAATCACAGTTAATTGCTCATGGTACTTGGATTGAACCTAAAAGGTTCAAAAAAGTGAAACGTTGTCAAGAATATTGCTAAGCCTTACAGTCACACAGCAGAACCAGATCGGTGGTTAATTCTAGTACTACGTATGACAGTAAAATTGGCTGCCTTACTTAAGGCAGCCATACTGTCAGGGGACCGGTCTCCGGACCGTGTCCAACTCTACTCCAAGCTTAGTCCGACAATACACCTATTCCTAGCAGATCCAACTGGCTGCTCGGCCCATCCTTTTCCCTTCCGTCTCTTAGTAGTCAGCCTTGATGAGTCATATGCATGGACCTTACTCAGCATTGATTATTGTTAGTCATACTCCTTTATATACCGGGGCCCGATTAGTAAATAGTATTAGTAATAGCACAGCCACCGATGTAGTATATATAGGCAGCCTGTGGATAGAATATTCCCAGGCTAAACAATAGCAGTGTTCTTCTGGCCTACACACCAAACCTACTGTAAGCTCTCTAGCGACGTCCGACCACTCAGTTAGCCTTGCTGGTCCCTTGCTTGACTCTTGCCTGCCTCTACGCCTGCTCGACTCCCGCTTGTCACCAGTGCTCGCTGGCTCTGTGGAAGGAGTTCCGCAGACGTTAAGCATTTCCCTTACACATACACATTATAATGCATATTTAATTATTTGATTCTAGTTTTAATTAATAATATAATAATTATCTAATATAATAATTATTTAATATAATAATTATAATATGTATTTGGATGAGCCATAGAGCAAAGCTCTATGGCTGTAAGTCCGTTACAACACTGCTCTACCCTAAGCAGCCCCATATGGGGAACGGCCAATATGTCATGCCAGCTCTCCTGATAAAAGACCAAAAATTAATCAACAAGGTCATGGAAATGGGTAAGACGCACCTAGAACGACTAGAGCTTTCTACTCAGGTAAGAAGACAGAGGTTCAACCCTCAGGTCCTGCATAAAGAATTTAAGAAGAACCTGCTACACAAAATATGTCAGTACTTGAAACAACTGAAACCGAAAATACTAAAGGAAATAAGTGCACTGAAGAGCAACCGTTTAAAGGCATTGAATAGCACGTGGCTAAGTGAAAATGCTAGGAAAGAAGAAGCAGCAATATTAGACGAATGGATAAAAGGTCTAGAAACCCTACGCTTTGCAAAGGCAAGGAATACAGTGGCAACAGCCTGCCATGTCTACAGGAAAACAATATCAAAGCAGTGGGTGAATATAAATAAGAAAAGAGCCTTGAGGGACCTAATAACTGCATTGCAATGCCCTCCACCCCTCAGATATAAACTTGAGAGAAGATCAACAAAAATGGCAGAGATTGCCAAGGAGCACCACAAGAATCTTCAAGGCAACACAATCCCTATAAGTGACAAAGCACACAAAGCTAATCTGCAGGAAGCCCTCTCACATATAAGAAATATCATAGGGGCAGAAATACAATCTTGAGGCCTGAGTCTCTAAAGAAGAAGTCAAGGAAGCTATATGTTCATTGAAGAGTGGTAAGGCCGCAGGCCTAGATGGAATCTTACACAAACTCTGGGCAACACTCTTGGATGCATACAAGGAAGAAGAGAACGAGGATGGAGAAGGTTTTAATGTTGCTAAATCCCTAATGCTGGTCTTTAATGACATTTAAGAGGATGGGATGGAACCAGACACAAACTTTGCAGAGAAGTGGCTGTGCCCTCTTTACAAGAAAGGAGACCGCACCAACATAGAGAACCATAGACCCATTATGGTACTGAATACTGACTATAAAATATTTACCAAGATTCTAGCAACAAGATTGAGTAGTATAGCACAAGACATTATCCACCATGACCAAGCAGAGTTCATGACTGGAAGAAAAATAGAACCAGACAGAACTTGTCCAAATAACTATAGAATGGTGCAGTAAGACACATACCAATGGCATAATTGTATGCCTGGATCAAGAAAAGGCTTATGATAGAATACTGCATAACTTCCTGTGAACTTCGTTGAGAAAATTCGGATTCACGGAACCAGTGATAAAAACTATCAAAGCACTGTATGACAATGCCTATACCAGAGTAATCCTAAATATCAAACTAAGCAGTAGCTTCAAGGTGATGCGAGGGGGTCAGGCAAGGAGATCTGCTATCATGCCTCCTGTTTAACCTGGCAATAGAATCTTTAGCACAGATGATAAGGGAGTCCCCCCTGAAAGGCATAAAGATAGACAACACAATAGAAAGACTGATTGTTACCTTATTTGCTGACAATACCACAGCCTACCTCATGAAGGAAGACAGCTTCTAAGACCTTGAAAACATGCTGAAAAAGTAGTGCAAGGCCTCTGGGACAAGATTCAACATACTGAAAACAGTGGTAGTCCCTATGGGCTCACAAGAACATTGGGATCTAATGCAAACAACAAGAAAAGCATGCCCAGAAGACCAAATAATCCCAGAGGACATCAAGATAGCAAGGGATGGAGGTGTAAAGAAACAAATATATTAAAAAGAGTGGCTAACCCGCTCATGTCCTGACCAGTAGAGACCATTGATGACATCTATTTTTGAACCTTCAGAACTTTTGGACTTCATTTCCGGTGGGTTCTTGATGGGATCAAGTTAAACAGATCCTCTACTCAGTACTCAGTTATAATGTTAGACCCAAACTCCATTGCAACAACCATCTCTTTGAATATTTACAACTGAATTACATCAAACGTTATTTGTAAGTCAAGGAGCATTACTTCCACCTCACATATGAACCTCTGACATAGAAGCAATATATAGAAATGACTTAGAATTCCTCTGCCTCTAATTGAACTAATTCGATGCCCAAATTACAAATTCGAACAGCTTGTGTCGCATGCTATCTCTATGGAGGATAATTGGTGCAAGATAGAGTCCCTTCCACCATGATGTTTGACTCATCCCTGGAAGTAGAGCTCCTGGCGGTAAATGCTTCCTTGCATCAATGAGAATGCTTATTGCTTTTTCATCACCTCTTATCCAAGTGGGCTTCATATTTCAGCCAGATGTGTAATCCTAACAAAAGCTTATCAAATTCAATTCAAGCTCAGTGTTGAGGAGGCTATCGCAAAAGGCCAAGGTTATCTTGTCATTGTTAATCTAGAGGATCCTCAGAAACAATGCATTTGATAGTGTCAACTATATATCTAATCGTGATACCTCTTCCGCAAATGGTATGTCAAGTTTGGGCAAGCTGTCTGGGTTGATTTGCAAAAACAATGGATTGAAGCTGTTTGTCAGAATCAAGTACTCACCTGGTGTGAGAATAGCCACTCCTACTTCATCATCATAGACGTGCTCGTTCAGATGAAAAGTATTGTCATTGCTTAGAGATATTGTGAATGGCAATGGATGCTCTGCAAGGAGAAGTCCTTCTGTCATAAATGGTCTTATGGCTATTCCAGCAGGTGTTGTTCATGTTGTCCATATGGCAGATGATATTTGGCCCTATGACGGAGAAAATGATCTATGTCGGCTTGCGAGTGAATGGAAAAGAAGAGTAAAGAATGGAGTAAGAGTAATGTAAAAGGCTTGGTTTTGGTTTTGTAATGCTTTGAGTTAAATCTTGATTGTTTGTGTTCATGAGTTTTGCAGGCAAATAGAATATATTTGGTTGCCCTAGCTCTTTTGCACGGATCCCAAGAGGGAAACCCGCACTCAAGCCATGGGAGGAGCAAACAGGAGAGACAGAGGCTTGAAATTGTGCACATGAGCAGCAGCCAGATGGAGACATGAAGAGAGGCCCAGAATTTGATCACAAGGGATGTCAATATAGAGCTTGTAGGCGTCGCTGTGCCAGTGGCCTAGCAGCTGTATCTTGTGATCTGAATACTCCACTGCTGCGGCAGCAGTGGCTGCCCCACGGCAAAAGTTGTGGCCTGAGTACTTGGTGGGGTCAATGTTGCACATTGTGAGGCATTGCTTCAGTGTTGAGATGAAGTTCTCACAAGACAATGGGGAGCCATCAGGATTGGAGAAGAGCGGGGCGTCGGTAGGTTTTGGGTCAGATAGAAACATGGTGCGAAGTGCGGAAACGGGGCATGTAGAGGAGCCAGCCAGAGCTCTTGCTAACAAGATGGACACTCCCATCTGGAATGGATCTGTTTTGGATGCAGGGAGGTTGAGTCGAACGTGAGAGGGGGATTCGATGGATGGAAGGAATGTGATGCAAGCTCATGTGAGGTGGGAAGCTGGACTGAATTTTTCCCCTCGGCTAAGAGTGAACTCGCTGCACTGCAGGAATCCTGCCCATGCGGTCTTGCAAGCAGTGTCAAATGAGACTTTGAATGGGGTTGAAGGGTTGCCTGAGACTGCGGCCAGCTTCTTGAGAGTTTCAAGTGTGATGGGGTGTTTGGGATTTCTGTCGCGCTCCCCATGATAGCGTTTGATCCCTTGAATGACTCTCCATACTGTTTCTGATTTGCAAGTGTCGAAGGAGAGTCCTTCATCAACGTGCAGGGATCGGACAGCGGTGATGTAACTTTTAATAGTCTTGGGCTGGAGGGCATGATCTCCAAGGGAGCAGACCCACTCAATGATTGCGCGGTCAGTGGCAGGGAGGTAGCAGCCAGGCTCTCGGAGCACTCCTGGATTGAGGCGGCAGAAGTCGATGTAGGACTTTTGGCTGGTAGAGTAGGTTTTTCTGGTGCTAGCTGCCAATCCATGCCACAAGTAGAAGGCCACTCTAGGTGAGAGGTTAGCGTGCGCTTCATACCAATGAGGTGGGATTTCTGCAAGGAGAACTTGCAGGGAAGGTCTGGGGTGAGCTAAAACAGCCTGGTGTACTGAAAATGGGATGCAGCATCAGCAAGCGCATTTTCCTCAGTGGGAATCCAGACAGAAGAGAAAGAGAAATCGAGACAAGCTGCAAGCATGGTTATGGTCCTTAAGACCTGCATGCTATGTACTGAATCAGCCATCCCAGAGTTGAGCCAGGCTACAACTGCAGAATTATCACCAAAGAAAGTAACATGATGGCCATGCCACATGTCCCTCCAGCACAGAATTGCATGGAGGACTGCTAGTATCTCCTTGAACTGGATATCACGACTGTGGAAGTGTCGAGGAACCCGTGCCAAAAACCACTGATTGGAGATAACTCCCCCAATGCCTTTCCTTCCGCTTGCGTTGGTGTGAACGGTCGCCAAAGGGCGTGATGGTGCAATCAGCATGACGCCATTCCATCGTGTACTGAACATCTGCCACCAGCGAATATCTGAGGCTACAGCTTTAGGGATGTGGCGAATCAAAAATGGAGAGGTAAAAGACTTGGAAAAGTCGAAGAGGCGGCGCAGGAATGTCCGAGAATGGGGTATGACTTGGGAGGTGAGCTGGAGGAAGCCAGTGAGTTCTTGCAGCTCCTGGAGAGAGCATCTATGCTTGGATGACCATGTGCATAGAATATCCACTAGAAAAACCAGCTTATTGCATGGAAGCTGGGCTTCCATCTTCTCCAAATCAATTTCGAGCCCCAGAAATTCAAGTCTAGTAGTTGGCCAAATTGTCTTGGAGTCTTGAAAAGAGAGCCCCAGCCCCTTTCCAAGACTCGAAACCCATTCGACGGCTGCTGTTGGTATTGAAGAAAGAGTAGAGGGGGAGAACAAGAGGAGGAAATCATCCAGATAGTGGCAAAGCGGAGTAGGAATGTGGCGCTGGATGATCCAGTGCAAAGCCTCAGCAAAGAGGTTAAAGATATAGGGCACAGACTAGTACAATAAGGTAGTAGAACTTTGAGCCCCATCTGAAACCAAGAAGATGCCAATTTGTCTCGCACGGGGATGTGACAAAAAGCGTCTTTGAGGTCAAGCTTGGCCATCAAAGCGCCTTGGCCCAGCTGGCAGACATCATCCAGAGCCTTGGAGAACATGTCGTACACAATGTGACCCTCGCTGTCAGGGATACCATCGTTAACCAAAGATGCTTCAGGCCAGGATAGGTGGTTAATCAAGCACAGCTTTGCAGGATTCCTCTTCTGCCCCACCACACCCAGTGGTGAGCAGCAAAAGTTTGGAAGAGGAGGAGAATTGAAAGGCCCTACTGCATGGGACTGTTTGACAAGGGAGAGTATGGATGCGTCAACAAAAGTAGAGTTTTTGAAAGAAGACTTAAGGTTTTTGCAAGACTGAATGTGGTCGTCGCCAATGAACCCGATTTGTGCACCAAATTTAATGATATTGAGTATAGCTGATACAAAGGCAGGATCGGGATAGTCATGTAAGTAATACAACCAGGCATTGAAGACTAGGGGAGTGGAGACTAAGTGCTGAGGAGGGGGTGGTGAAAGCATGGTGTTGCAGCAAGGATTAGAGTTGGGCCGTGGAGGTGGAGGCGGCCCTGGAGGAAAGAGGTGGGCATTGACAAGGTTGGGGAGATGGGACTGAGATGAAGAAACCAAGACCGAAGATTGAACCTGTGGGGCGGGCTCCAAGTCCGCCAGTGCTCGTCTTCAGGACTTTTTACAGTCTTTCTCTGTGTGTTCCTTGCTGCCGCACTTACGGCATTTGTGGACACGACCCTCAAGGCATGGATACACTGTGCATGTTCCTTTGTTAAATGCAAAGCACATCTCCAAGCTGACATCACACTCCTGCTGTCCTGTAGTCTTGTGAGAAGCAGCCGGTGGTCATGCGTTGCCCAGACAGAATTCTGTTAGGAGCAGATTGTCCAGTTTTCCCCAGCCAGCATAGGACCCTGCAAGCATCTCTTGGCAGCGATTGAGGTGAAAATGGATGTGGTACTGGAGGACTGCTGACCATTCATACTTTTGGTTAAGAGTCATGAGGTGCGAGATGTACCTCGCAGCTCCATGGCCAATGATGAATGTTGTGTGAGCATCTCCCAAGGAAGCCGCAAATGCCTGGAGAACCAAGAAATATGTAGAGAGTGGGATAAGGAGGGTGTGGAGGGCCGGGTAGTCCTTGGTGCTCACAATCTGCGAGCTGTTAGCATCTGCTCGCTCCAGGTCTGCCTGCCTGAATTTAGATGCGGGATCAGGTTTACAGAGGTCCAGGGGCTGGAACTCGTGGCGTGCGATATCCAGCAGCAGGCTTGTCTCGATTGCAGGAAAGAGGGCAGGTAGCAACTTACCAGCAGAGGACTGATTGGTAGAAATGAAGGCTGGAAACAACGGGGTAGAAGCCTGTGGCACGAGGGGCGCTGCAAGGTTTGGTGACTGGCTAGCCAGAGCCGCAAGAGCACGAAACATAGTTAGCATGCCGGTAAGAGAGGCATCGCCCTGCGCAGCAGGGGATGCGGTCTGTGGCTGAGATTCCAATGCATCAGGGCTAGATCCAGGCTGATTTGGGTCAGACATGAGGTGTAGTGGGGTTGAGGAAGATGCAGAAGCTGGGAGAGGGGGCGATGTTGCGATGGGGGATAGATTTGGAGATGGGGAGTGGTGGGATGCTGGGGCAAACCGACCATTTGGGAAGCGCGGGCGACTCGAACTAAGCGTGGTGCCTGTCGATGAATACGTCCTGCAGAAATAAAAAGCCGAGTCCAATTGGACTGACGAGCTCTATGTCAGTAGGGAAAGGAAGCAGGACGAGGTTTGAGTGAAGCGAGGTGGAGACTATATACGATGGCCAAAGATGAACAATGAGGCCATTATGGACAATGCGACAATGCGATGTGATATGGCCAGTGGGGGACGTGACGCGACGCGTAGAGGGTTGATCGAGGGTCGTGTCGCTTACATAGACCTTGATCAAAGGCTTTTGATCAATTAATTCACTTTACTCTTCAAGCTTCCTATAAACCCCCACCGCTGATCTCTGCTGAAATGATATTGCGTCGCTGTGCTTCCCATTGGCATATATGGACAGAAGAGACACCAAAAGAGGTCAAACCTCAGTATGCTATAACTTACTCTTTAAAGGCGAGGATACGGATATGGATGCCGTTTTTGAGAGTTATTTTTCACATGTCAGTAAAGGTTCTAAGACTAGACCTATACTTGACCGTTGCTTCAGCTAAGAGCAGATAATGTTGACTCAGAAGCATGTGTCATGGTGGAATGAACATGGTGATTTCCCTGGCAAACTATCGGTGAAGAATAGTCAGGACCGCTTCTGCATAGAGGATCCTAAGCATTCCTTCATTTTGGACGATTATACCCCCAAAAAACTTGAGGAGTGGATGAATTATCATGGAAAACACGGAACTCATGCAAAAAAAGAGAAGGAAATAATACTTATCCAATTGCCTCTAACCAACTTGAACGACTGGCCCCATCATTGCGCATATATCTACCGCTGAGGTAAGAGGGATGTAAACCTTTATCAATTTCTGTTTTTAGCACCCAATTCTACTGGAGAGAAATGATTTAGGTACAGTAAAAGCTGTGTTACCGTAAATTATGTACAAGGAAAGAAGTAAGAATTATTGTGCAAGGAGTACCGTATCTATGTCCAAAGTCTCATGTTCTTCGCTTGAGTATCCCTTCACTTCATACATGCGGGAGAATGTGGGATCTCGAAGTCATGTTCTAAGAAAAGATTGCACCGCTGCAGGCAGACACTCCAAGAAAAGCCGAACCATGACTCTTCACATCGTCAACCTCACCATCTGACCCATAATCCCATCCATGGCAAGCCTGACATCCCTAAAGCGATGGACGCCACACCTCTCGCTCTCAATATGCTGACACAACGCGCTCAACGTCGTGAATTTCACTCGGCACGTCGACTGCGGGCATATATACAACTTATCCTGATGCCTTGGGCTCGCCAAATGCTGGTTGAGCGCGGTGAGACTCTTATACGTGCCGTGACACAAGTAGCACTCGTATGCGTATCCATTCCATGCTGCGCTGGTGGCGTAGTAATCCGTGTGGGGAGGAGGGGAGGAGGAGGTGAGGAGGCGCGAGGGGTTGGTGATGATGTTGTTGCGGTCCAATTGGCGGACTTTGGTGTCGATGATGCGCCGCGTGAGGCCGGAAACGCAGGAGCCGGATTCGAGGTGGAGAAGCATGGCAGAAACGGAGACGAAAGTCTGCTGGCAGCCTGCACCGCGGCAGGAGACGTCGCGGGGGCGGTGGATAGAAGAGTTGAGGTGCTAGGTGGGTTAAGTGAAAGGAAGAAGAACTGAAAGGAGGTTGGACATACAGATCGGAGGTTACTTGCGCTTTGGAAATGACGTTTGCAGGAGGGACAGTAATGATGCTGCGGAGACTCGCGGTAGTGCTCGTGGAGCCCTACCTCGTTGACAAAGAACTTGTTGCATGAACGGCACCAGTAGTGTACTTCGTCGTAATGTTCTTCGAGATCATCAGTATCGTCAAAATGCTCATCGCAACGTTGGCAGTAGTCATGGTTGGAGCTCTGCACCCAGTGTTCTTTCAGCCCCCTCCACGTGGGGAAGTCGATGTTGCAGTCATCGCATATATTATGGTGGGGAGAATTGGCGATATGCTGGTCTAGAGCGTACCGAGAGTTGAAAGATCTATCACAGCGCTCACAGCAAGGCATTGTAGGAAGGAGATTCGAAGAAGATTGTGGTAAGTCAAAGCGTTGCAGAGGCCCTGGAGTTGCGCGTAGGGTTTTTTTATAGGGCAAATAGATAAAGGAGCAGCACCCGAAAGATAAGTTTAGGGCAGACTAAGTTAGGAGCTCGAAGATACATGCTATACTTAGCCAATTCCGCCCGTCTGGAAAAAAGTATACCATTCTTCACTATACTCACATCAAGCTGCGGGCATTATAGAAGCCACGGAGTTATATAATGCGCTTACGGCGCCTATCAACTGAATGGTGACGGCGATACTTGATTCCAAACTTGCCCAAACATCGACGCCCACTGCAATTCAAAGGTCAGGTGCGTCGCGTTGCTATGTATATCACCGTGTTTAGGAGTCTGAGGTAGCCTGCCAATTACTTCAAGCGTTCAATTACCATTAATGGCGCCGGCGCGCAAGCCAGCGAATGTGCGGCTGCGAACGTGGACTTTGCGACAAACGTGATAAGGACGAATGGGGAGAATGCAGCGCCACTGATGTGGTACTTATGACGCGACTTGGTCTAAGGCTGATGTGGGTCTGAGTCACGCCTCGTCCTTATCCGCCCATGCCATATAAGGCCCCTCGGACTCTCCAACCACAAACCACCCCTCACAGCATGCGTCGCCCCACCAACTACGTCTTCCTCTCCCGTACAAAGGCCTCAGTCTCTGCCTACTGCGACGAGAACACAGGTCTCCAACAACAACAACCGCCCCAATGCAAGTCCCCACCACCCATTCCGAGTCTCAAAGAGTCCCGCGCCTTTGAGCACGACCGGCAGCGGCTCAAGAAGGCTGCTATGCTCCTTGCTCGCAAGGCCCGCAAGACCGAGGTGAAGAAGACGCAGGTCCTCGTCAGGCCGCAGCAACAGTCAGTTCGGTCAGGCGGGGCGGGCGTGGATATGGATGCGGATGACCAGGACGATCAGGACGAGTTGGCGGCAGAGGAGAACGAGGTCGAATGGGGCGAGGCACGGTCACTTTCGTTGCGTCTGGGACCGCCTGAGGATGCGCAACAGGAACGGGAGAGGGGGATACCAAGAGGCCTGCATCGGGCCGAAGTTGCGCTCAGCGACCTGCTTATCGCGCGGAAGCCGCGTCGTGGCCGGGGTAAGTCCGTCTTGCTATTATTCCAATCCACAAATAACTACTTGCGTCTTATCTTGCGTAAAGACGTCCGTCTATCATCACTATCATCCTTACGTCTTTCACGTGCTAACAACCTCCGTATTCCCCTCACAGAACAAGACTTTGAAGTCGTCCCCCCTCTCCGCTCTGTAATCGTGCTAGACGACATCACCACCCCCGAATTAGACTTTGACGAGCCCTGGGAACACGTTTACGCCTCCGACTCAGACTACAACGACAACCACCGTCCCGAGCTCTCCTATGCCAAGATTGCCGCTCTCAACTGATTATCGAACTGAATAGAGATCGGACGTCAGTTTATACATGATGAATGATGTATCCATGTTCTATTTATGCGAGCCCCTCTCTGGGCTCCGTTTCGGTCTTTCCTCGCTTTTCACTCCTATCATAACGGATAACCCAGAAGATACCTATCCCAATTCCTTTTCACGGTTGTATGCAACTTGAATACCCTTGTACATTTAGCCTTGTACCATCCTCCCCATATGCATCAACCTCCACAATGTATATACACTCTACACGGGCAATAGATGCGCGTCTTTTCCACTCAATGTCATACTTGTTTGTAATATATTCCTGCCTATATCCCGTGAAACAAGCCATTGTCCTCAGAATATCCTTATCAGGGTGATTACGTCATATCAACCACCAATTTAATCAACTGAGAGGTCCTCAGCGCTCAGCACTCATGTATTCAGCTATGGTTTATCTCTCTATGAAACTTGCCTCATGACAATGCTCGTCGTATTTCTTTTTTCAGTATTTTAGCTTCAATGGTTCTTAAGCGAGGCTCTACTAAACTGAATTTACCGAATACGGACAATGGGAGTACTTATATCCAAATTCATCTCAAAGGAAACCTTCAAGTTGGAAAGCCATTGAACAGCACACACAAAGGCAACGATCGTCGAAAAAAAAAACAACATTGTTCGGATATCTTGTCATGCAGAACAATTCTTGTTGCCTTCACGGCTCACTACAAGGATGCTCGTGCTTATAAAGTGCAACGAGGCATGTAAGCTTTATAGCATTTCTCAGCACCGCCGACGCCGTAACACCAGTTTATCACTTTGGACCTCATCATCACTTTCGACTCCTGTCTCATCCTCTCCAGAATGGAACGACGCGTCTCTATGGGGGTACTTCGCTTGCTCAAGCAATTTATGCCGGAACCGAAGAATATAGCAGCAAATATTCCTTTGGACATTTTCGTAGACAATCTTAGTCCCTATCTACATGTTGAGGACATTATGGCTCTACGAAGGGTAGGTCTTACTCACATCATTCTCTACAAGCTTAAGACACGACTTGGACAGGTCAACAAATACTACTTTCACCTTACTCACGAACCCTTGATATGGAAACGTTTTATCCAGGAACTTCGAGTCCCTGTTCCCCCAATTCGCCCAACACTGGAATATTCTGCTCATAGCACAGATTACGAGTTCGAGCAGCTCGTGTCGCGCGCTATATCGATGGAGGACAATTGGCGGAAGAAAAGGCCTACGATTGTCTCTGCGAGAACCATTAACGTGGGCTTCGAAGTGTCTGAAATGAAGCTTCTTCCTGGCGGTAAATACCTTGTTGCGTCATTAAAGTGTGATAGTGGTTTCTCCATCACCTTGGAACATCTCGATCATCCAAACGGAGTTCATAGAGTGGCCGTCAAGGCCATCCCAGCGGAAGCTACCCGGCTTCAAGCCAAATATATGACATATCAAGGGAAACCTGTGATTATGGTTGCTTATGTTTCCCGAGAAGTATACAGGGCAAAGCAAGCCAAGTAAGTATTTCACACATAGCAAACCAAGCTCTCTGTGTTCACCTTTATTGCAGTAACGATCCAGCACAGGTGGCTCACGATCCATCTCGAAAGGTCCACATGTTACATTGTATCTATGCGGATCTGAGCGCGCTTGATTCATTGGCGGCTGCCCCTCAAAGTTCTGCTGGCTTAGAAATGTTACGGCGACGTGTACCTTTTAAAGGGGCGATGGTAGTGCCGTTGAAGTCGCTTCCTGTGCAGGTTTCATTATACAGTCGAGCAGGCATTGCGCACGTGAGTGCTGTCCAGGAGGCCATCACGGCGGACACCCAAGATTATCTCGTCATTATCAACCTAGAACATCCTCGCGAACCAATCATTCTAGTTTGCCAACCCCATCAATATGAACGTGATCCCAGCGTCCCCGTGCATCCTCTTCCGGACATGGTATGTTAGGTTTCAGTACCTTGTCCTAACTTGCATTGACTGAAAGCATTTGCAGAAACAATGGATCAGAGCTGTTCGTCATCTCCCCGAACAGAATAATGTCCTCATTTGGCGTACAATCAGGACCAGCCAGAGTGCAGACAACGAAGGGCATGCACATGGCATAGAGTTGGTGAAAATGCCGGAACAGACCGACGAGAGAAAGATAATCCTC
>QLOM01008859.1:0-12283 GCA_003313785.1 Termitomyces sp. MG148
CAAATAGGATCAGTGGAAGTAGAAATGGAATGGTGGAAGCAAATAGGATCAGTGGAAGTAGGAATGGAATGGTGGAAGATGAATGATGGCACCTAAAATAGGAAGAACAATTCAAATAATGGGTTGACAAATGGGCTTGGTAGTCAGGTGACAAGGTGGTCTGTGCACTGTAGGAAAAGTATAAATAGGCTAGGTAAATTAGAGAATAATCAGGCAATTAATAGGCAAAGGCTCAGTGGTTCCCAGGGAGTGAATCACTTAGGCTGGAGTTTGTTGAAAACCTCTACCTTTCAAAGTATTATATATTTTGAAAAGTAACCCTCAGAACACCAAGTTTATCATCAAGCAACAGTGTGGATTTGCAGTAACTTTCTAAGACTTCAAGAAAGCCCCAGAACTATCTGTAATACTCTAACCAAGTACTACATCGGTGATACGTCGCCCCTCTGGTGTGCCAGTAGGATTGAACCTCGGATTGAGTAGCTCAGCGTTCCCAGGGAGTGAATTGCTTAGGCTACTTGATCTAAAAGTAAGTCAGTGCTTTAGCTCAGTGGTTAGAGCATCAAAAAGGGGCGCATACCCAAGAGGTCGTTGGTTCAATTCCATCAAGTGCTGCTTGCTTTTATGGGAAACCTTGTGTCATGTCTATTACTATGTGGTTTGGATAAGGGGAAACCCCTGAATGCCGTATAGTTACTTGGTTAAGGAGTTCTAAGCTGTGCACAATCTGCAGTTTGCCATTTTTCTTGAGGACGCAGAACCAACACAATCGATAGGAAGAGTTTGATGGTTCATATACCCTGGCCTTGATTTTTGTCCGAATGAGTTCCATGATTTCCCCTTCCAGTCCCGGCAGAATTGGAATGTTCTTCTCATTCCATAGTATATGCGGTATGGTGGGGATGACTATTGGCGGAAACATTGCAGGGTTAAAGCTTCCTCGCTCAGTATCTTTCTATGCAAACACCTGATTCTGCTTGGCCATGAGATTGGTAAGTACCCTTAGCTTGTCTGTTGACAGAAAACCTGTATTGTGGTCCTTTTTGAACTGTGCCAGTTGTTCCGCTGTTAGATGATCTGTAGGCTGCGTTGGAGGCGGATTCAGGTCCAAGTCCGGCATTGAGGCTATATGTGGTTGAGCGCCAGGTAGGACCGTTGGCATACAGGCTCCAGCTGCCCTCCAGCATGCGGCGCCTCCATCCAGTCTTCAACGTGGTCAAGCTTTTGCCCGCCCCAGACGACCCTATTCCAGGTCGACATGCTTCGCCTCCGCCACCTCCGGACATTGTCAACAACCGCCCAGAGTACGAAGTGGAGAAGATCCTCGACAGCCGTCTATTCTGGCACAAGCTGCAATACAAGGTCAAGTGGAAGGGCTACGGTATCAAAGACATCTCCTGGGAACCCGCCAAAAACGTCCACATGCCCGCTCTGGTGAAGAAATTCCACCGTAGTCACCCCAAGGCTCCCTGCACAATTCGGGGCATTTACCCCGTCTCCCTGGTGGACCACGCGGTCCACAACTTGTTCTACCCGGTGCGTCAAGACGCTGCACTCTAAGGGGGGGGTGATGTCAGGGGACTTCCTTTTCCGGCCATCCCAGAGATCTCCAGGACCCCCCGGACTTCCTTTTCTGGCCATTTCCTTTTCTGGCCATCCCGAAGGTCTCTGGGATGCTCCTTTGCAGTCGTCGGACTTCTCTGAGATGTTGTATAGTTGTTCTCACGCCCCCGCTCCCGCACTGATGCGCCACGCCGTAGCAGAGGAATCCTTAGACTTGTTCTCTTCGGATTTCCCTCTGCCAGGTGATTAGTTACTTCTCTGTAATATGTACTGTCTCTAATACACTTCAGATTTCCCTCTGCCAGTTGTGTGACTTAGCCACAACCTCTGGAGGTTGCCCTTACAGCTGAGACCTCCTTGCTAGTAGCCATCCTAAAAACCTCCTCTGGACCTCTACAGGTAGACCACTTGTATGCCCTCATAGAGGCGACTACCTCATTCCATTCACATGGCATTTGTGGGTCATATGCTCACTGAAAGTCTGGCTGTAAGGGTGACCTCTGGAGGCTATGGCTCAGTCACACAGCTGGCAGAGGGAAATCCAAAGTATATTTAGGTAATACAACCATAACTACTCACCTGGCAGAGGGAAATCCAAAGAGAACAAGTCTAGGGATTTCCTATGCCAGGAGTGATGCTTCCAAGACTCCAGAAGCATGGGAAGTAACTGTATAGCATGACAAAAGCCACAATAAATTTTATAATCTAAAAAAGGGAAAATAATCAAAAACTCAGAACTTGCCATTGCCAGAGGTCATGCACATGTCTCATGTGACTTGCTTAGTAATTGTGAGGCTAGCCTCACAATGACTAAGCCTCTGGAAGCATTGGCTACACTTGTTTGAATGATAACTAAAGAACCAGAGCACCTCAAGGGCTGAGAATAGTACTAATAGATAGTGTTGAAAGAATAGAAGCAGTAAGGTAAAAGAGTGACAGCAGAAATAAGGAAATAGATAGAGGAAGAATGAAGAAATAAGGAGTGAAAGAAGGGAGAAATGAGGAGTTCCCTGACACTGGTGGCACAGTGGGCTTGTCCTACAGCTAGCGCCACTCCCTCTGTTCCCTGGCAGTAATCCACTGCCCTTCATTGTCCTCTTCATCCTTGTCATCTACAAGTGGAGGTACCTTAGTCTCATCAAACTGTCCACTCTGACCCTGTATTGCCTCCAACTCCTTTGTTGGCATTAGCAATGCTGCTGAGTTTCCTGGTAGGCCCTCATGAGGTTTTTCCACCTCCTTCTCATCCTCCACCGTCACCAGTTTGCAACCTTGTAGTCAATTCGCACTGCGGTGCCTCTTGGTAGCCCTCTGCCGGCGTAGCCGGCCCTGCATATCCTCCAAGGCCACTTTCTTGGCCAGCATTGCTATGCCATTCACAATGACTCTGTTATTGATGAAATCTAACACCACCTTGTTCCTTCTCAGGAACAGTGTTCCAATGATCAGATCATAACAATCAAAATTGGCTACGTCTACGTATTCCATTGTATCAGAGCCCAAGGTAGCCACCTTGATATTTGCTCCATACTGGACGATAGACCTACTCTCCACAGTGCCCAACTGCAACATCAGCAGTAACTGTAATTTGTGTACACAAATATTGTGCACATGCACAAATTGCGGCGTCATTCCTGTGGTTGTACTCCCTAAGTCCCACAATGTCCAGGCCGGATGGCCTTCAACATTTACATACATCACCAGGCACTGCTTCTTCTCCTGCCACAATATTGGCCTTTCCAGCTTCCCTGGTGCCTTGTGCAGGTGCACCTTACGCATTTTTACCTGGCAACTGCCAATTATCTGCTCCCCTTCAGAAGCCTCTGTCATTGCTACTAGATGTTCAGAGTTACTATCACAACTATAATAGTTGTTGTCATACATGTCTATTGTGATGTACTCCTCCCCATCCACAAAGACACTAGGTGCTTCATCATTGTTGTTTTCAACCTCTTCAGGCGCCTCTGGCTCCTTAGCCAGGTCAGCTGGTTCTTCTTCAGGCTCACTGCCTGACTCGTCCTCCGCTGTATGGGCGGTGCGTACATACACCTGTTTAGGATTGCAAGGGCATTCCTTGGACCAGTGATCCATGCTCCCACACACAAAGCATCCCTCTTTGGCTTGGGCAGGCACTGGTTGTCCTGCCACTGCCCCCATGTTGGCTACTGGTTGCCCGCCACTTATTTGCAGTATTAGACCTGTTGGTCTTGAGTTAGCCCCAGCTTGTCCTGCCCCCACTGGTACAGGTTTAGTCCACGGCACCTGTGCTTTTGGGCGCCGTACCACAAATCACGAATTGTGATTCTGCTCCACATCCACCTTTTTTGCTAGGAAGGTGCCAATCCTAGCTGGTCTTCTGGTCAACACATGATGATGCATACTACGTTGCTCATAGTGACTTGCAGTGCAAGCGACCTGTTTGAACCGGATTGTGTACACAAGGAACTTCTCAGCGGTATTGATTTCTGGGGACAGATTATCAGTCCTAAACAGAGATTGTCTCATCTCGGCTGGTAGACTATCCACAAATGCTTCACAGATTATGTACGCATTAGAGTACACTGCTATGTTCTGTGCATGCTCCAGCAGGGTGTCATAGAACCCTTGGACTCCTGTGCTGTCCTTATAGGACACTGTCTGGAAGGCCTCCTGTGCATCCTGCATGGTTGAAGGGCTTACAAACCGGTCATACAGGCCAGTGAGCACGTCCTTGAATATCCAGTGTTCAACCACTTGGTTGATGTGCAAGATATGGTGGCAGTACCACACCTTGGCTTTGCCTTCCAGGAATTCAATAAGAACAAATACTTGTTCCCTGTCCATGTCTGTGCCTCCATAGCTGCATGCAGCTAGTCTCTCCAGAAAGCAAAATCTGATGCCCAATGCGTCATCAACTAGTCAGTTGAGGCGGTCATACATCATGGATCAATGTTCTTGCTCCACCTCACTCATGCCTGGCATCCTCTCCTAGGCCTCTAGCACCCTGGGTATTTGGCGCACTTGGCGCCCCACTAAGCCTCCTGCAGCTGCAGGTGCCACCTGTTCCGGCTCAGCCAAACACTGGCTTTCTCAGGGACCCTTGTTCTCCTGCTTCTGACGCCGAAGTGGCGTCACCAGGCCCGTTGGCCCATCACCCCTTAGCCCACGCTTGTTGTGTCAGTCCAGGTGTGGCGACCTCTGCTGCTCAATGTGACTGTGTTGCAACAAATATTGTCACCTCATGTTGTCAATGGGAGTAACTCCGTTTTCTCCCTTGAATACTACCTCTTGATCATTGATCAACAACTTGTCCTGTGCCGCCAAGTCAGCATTATGCATGCGCTGATAGTTTACTCTATCAGCCCACATTACTGCCATTGGTACACGGCAGAGCGGCCTCACTGGCTCAGTCACCGGAGCCTTCTCCTTCTTTGGATGGACTGGAGTCACTACTCCTGAGCGCAAAGGCGGTGTTCCTCCTTCTTGCTTTACCATCACCCGCCGCCCTGATCTCCCTCCCTCCCTTACTGGCTGAGGATGAGGCTCGGAAGGCGGTATTGATGTAATTGTCTCTATGACAAACAACGGTGGAGGTACCAACCCTGACATAGTCCACCGGCGCTGTGCTGCTGCCTGTCATCTGACAAAATTGTTAGTAGATTCATCTTAGGCGCATTCAGCAAGTCCATTGCTTGCTTGATTGCTGGCCTGGTTGGGCCCCATACTGCCTCATACAGTACTGATCCTGACAGCGTGGCTGTAGATGCAGCGGATCCACACGCATTCTTATGCGTCAAGTATTGCTGTACTTCTAACTCAAAAATTTGAGTGTAGAGTCCACATACTCCCTCAAGCTTTCTTGTGAAATCTGTTGGCCTCATTGGCCCATCATCTCCAAGTGCTTTAGCACATACAGCTGCAGCCTTTGCTGTGTTGTTGCCTTCAGTACCACATACCAATCCAACACTAGCTGTAATTGTACTTTCAAGGTCAAATATGACTGGGATCCTTCCTCCTCGTTGGATAATGCTTTGTCATAGATGCTATCATCCCGTTCTAGTTCAAATAGCTCTCTCAGAGCTGCATACTGGACTGGTTGTGTCATGGGCACTTGCCCTCTCATCTCCGTCAATCCCTCTGCTTCCTCCGCCAGCTGAGCAGCCCTAAATGGCAAGCTATGCAACGGTTCTGTCCCCTAGATAAACTCTGTGAATTGAGTTGTATCCTCTGGCCTCTGCTTTGGCAGAGCAACATTGGTGGACACTCTCGGGTGACTCGGAGAAACTTGGATGTGCAGCAATGACACTTCGGTTGCTCGTTGTCCTTGGTTACCTGTCCGTCCTAGTTGGACAATACTCCTCCTATGGGCCACAGATAGCCCCCCAGGCATTCCATACCCATCCATGTGGGACAACTCCCCCAACTCCTTGTAACTCAATAAGTACAAAACTAAGAACAAGACTGCTTAGCTAATCACTAAGCAGTCAACAAAATGTAATGTAAAATAACATAAAGTAAAAATAATTCTATATACAAGTGCTAATGCACCATGCTTGTTACAGATAAGCATGATTATGGACCTCAAAGAGTTGGTGTCCCTGGCCACGCAAAACTTCTCTGGTATGGCTCCCAACAATAGTGACTTGAGGTAGTTTAACACCGGGTCTGATGACATCCAAGATGCATAGTTGATGGCGGCGGTCTCCTCGGTATTTGGGAGGAACCGCACAGACTTTCAGCTGCTATTGACCACTTCTATCGAGGGGAGAGGGGTCTCTCCTTCCTTGGTTATTTCCTTGATCTGCACGGTATTGGTGGCTAAGATGCACTTTGGGGTTACTGCAGCTCTGGCCAGATTATGCACATCCAGTGTGATGCTAAGAACTTCACCAACCATCATTGTGACGTGAGTTTCCATCAACTGATTGAACACTGCCTTGGTGTGTTCCATGGACTAGATAGGTACCTCAGTTTGGTAAGCTCCATCATTCCACTTGTCTGGCTGCCCCATAACTTTATCTGCTGGAGGGGCATATTGCCTTGACATGCCTGAAAAAGAGTAAAGTAGTGCCTCTGGGTCTGGCACTTCTGTGACAGTAGGTTTGTTTGCCGGTTGGCTAACTGATACCATTGGCACTGTTGGCGCTGTCTCCATGGTGGTCATCAGCCGGTAATCAGCTAAGGGGTGCTTGGCCTTAGGAATCTGAACCCCATCCATGTTGTGTTTCCCCACCTCCTGAAGCTCCAAGATTTTCAACTGTTCTCATAGCATTGCAATCTGTTGGCTTATGTCTGTAGTAGGATTTGTAAAGGTTGCCAAGAGTGTCTGGGCTTGCGGAGCCACCAGAGAGACTTCAAACACCAATTGCTGGATGTTGGCTTATACTAGGTCCAGATTTGTGTTAGCCAAGAGCGTGCCAGTGGCTATATTGCCCAGGTTGCGGTGGTAGTATTTGTCTACCCTATCCTTGTAAAGGGGTTTGCTAGGGTTGTATGGAATAAATCTCCTGGATGGCAGGACTACTTTTCCTTCCACGTTTTGTTGGCATTGCCTTGCAGAATGTAATCTGTTAGGACGTTGCATCTCCCTCTAACCAGAGTATGCCCAATTTCCCCACAGAAGTGGCATCCATCCCCTAGAGGTGGTCAGCCTGTCAGACAATTGCCTCCTTCTCCGCCACTCAGGACCACCACTTTTTCCATATTGGCAGTGGGCAAAGCTCTGGAGCTTTGAGCTTGTTGTATGCTGGAGGCTGGTAATACACCTTTCATATATCCCGCTGGTGCCACAAGCATTGGTGCTGAACTGGTGTTGGTACCATGGAGGATCCACACACTGGCTTTGTAGACTTGGCCGACATCATGGAGTTTGTCAGGATGGTGGTTGGGATCCAGTATTTCCAACTGCCTTGGTATCTTTGTCCAAAGGGATGTTGGGAACCCTTGTTGGTTGTACCGCTTTTTTTCATTTGCCAAAATCTTGTCATGGCTTTTTAACCACTGTGCAATCTGTTGAAACATTTAGTAGTAGTCAGATAACTGACCCAACGTTGTTAGCCCTGTACAGAACGTTCCAGTGACATGTCTTTCCAGATCATTAACAGCCCATTTTGCTTGTTCTTCCGCTCCAGAATACAATCTTACAATGGCAGCTTTCCATTCTGTGTAGGTGTATGGGCGGTTCTGTTTGCAAGTCCATAGTTCTGCTGTGTCATACAACACATATCTGGCCACAGATTCCTTTTTGTGGCGTTTGTCGGTAACCTGACAGTTGCAGAATAAATATTCCAATTCTTGAAAATAATGCAGTAGTTCCCATGGTTTGTTTTTGTTCCATTTCAGGGCTGTTCTACTGCCCCTTATTGGCATTTGTGAGGCAGTGCTTTCCTCCATCCTTCTTGGTATGTGTATTATGATTGGTGTCCTTGAACACTAGACTGAAGTTAGTTGTGGAGTGTCTGGTGCTGGAATATCAAATGAGAAGAACTTATTGATTTGTGTTACCAGTGATAATTCCCTTGTTTATAAATCAGGGATGTCATTGATGGTTAGTCTTTGGTAAGCTGCCTCTATTTTTTCTGCTAAATTTGCAGGTCTGTATGGTCTTGTCAATGGCACCAGGTTGCTTAGCTCAATTTGTATCAGATGTATAGGTAACGGCATGAAGAAAATTGGTAATGGTTCTGCTGCTTCCCTTTGTCTTCTTTGTGGTTTGGTTTCTGGTGGTATTCTGTAAAAGAGTCCCTCACAGTGGGCTCCAATATGATAGCATCACAATCTCCCTATAAGCAGAATTTAGACTTGTTGCGAGTCTTTGGAATTTAGTTGGAAAGCTATAGGTGTGACTAATAACAAGCAAGGAATCTTTGGAGATTACCACTCAGTATCATCAATGCTAACGGCACCTGTATTAAGTTGGAATTTGGAAGTTGGTAGCAGAAAGTAATAAGATGTCGTTGGAAGGTTGCTAGATGCTGTTAAAAAGTTGCTGGACACTGTTGGAAAGTTGCTGGACACTGTTGAAAGGTCATAAGATGGCCTTTATATCTGTACTGTGTACTCTTTACTTGATCTCTGAGGAAAAAAGTTGTTGTTATAGTATAGTTTTTATAGTACTTTTGGGAGGTGAGCGATAGCCCCCTACCTCAAACATTACTTCCCTCTGCTCTGTCTTCTGCTTTCCATTCCATCTGTGGGGCCTTCATTCCATTACTCCCTATTTGGACATGGATACTTCCCCACTGCCACTACAGACATCACCGTTCTTGCTGTTTACTTGGTCCGCCTTCCTGCAGCTAGCGCAGTTACTACCTCCTTGATCTGTTGGCCCAGGGCTTCACATGTGTCCTCTCTGAGTCTGCCATGCTGTGAGGTTTGACTCACTGCCGCTACCACTCTCAGTACTGGAGTTTCCATTTTGCTGTTTTGGGGCTATTTTGCCTTCAGCAATACTAAGCCCCTATTAGCGGTGCCAACTGGTGAAGTTTTGTGATGAGCATCCTGAGCTCCTGTGTTGTGCCATTTTTGAAGATGAGGGGCACAAACAAGTAGTGGGTCATGCTTCCAGCAGAGGAGGCTTCTCCGTTGAAAAGACAGACCAATTGGAGTGGGAAGATAGATGAGAGGGGATGAGGCTTGGTGAGGCCAGAATTTGTCAATGAAATTGTTAGTGGCACTACTGTTGACAAGTGTCGGAGTTGAGGGAAGTAAGGCAGAGGGAGAAAGAGTGGTGTAGATGAAGAAGAATTAGGAGGAGCAGGAGGTTAAGGCAGCAATATGGGTATCTGGAGTGGGGGCCAATGCACAAAGTTGTATAACTGGGGCTGAGAAGATGTTGATGTTGATTCTGCAGCTTAGGGTGTCTGCAGGGTCCGCTAAGTTGCAGTCTTATTTTCTGCATACTAGAACTTGTACTTGTTGCCATCAATGACCCAGATGGCATGGCAGAGGGCACTTGTCAGAGGACTCCTCATTTTTCCCTTCTTTCACTCCTTATTCCTTCATTTTTCCTCTATTTATTTCCTTATTTCTACTGTCACTCTTTTACTTTACTGCTTCTATTCTTTCAACACTATCTATTAGTACTATTCTCAGCCCTTGAGGTGCTCTGGTTCTTTGTTACAATCTAGAGCCTAGGGGCACCGTGAGCGTGGACCACGAGGGGCCAAGAGTGCACGAGCCTAAATCAGGGCCAAGTCTCTTTGTCTAACGACAAAGGACAAAGGACAATAGAATTACTTATATACAACACATGGACAGAAACACCCTCAGTCGATTGCACAGAGACTGAGGGTGAGTTATCTATATTTTACATACACAAAGAACATATACTTATGCGTACCATAGACTGACTTGATTGTGCATAAATAGGTACGCAACAAATAGAGTCAATTGCACAGAGACTGAGGACTGACTTGATTGTGCATAAATAGTGTGTGTGTAGATCTTGAAGTTCTAACATTCTTTAGTTATCATTCAAACAAGTGTAGCCAATGCTTCCAGAGGCTTAGTCATCTCAAGGCTAGCCTCCAAATTACTAAGCAAGTCACATGAGACATGTGCATGACCTCTGGCAATGGCAATTTCCGAGTTTTTGATTATTTTCGGAGATTTTCCTTTTTTAGATTATAAATTTTATTGTGGCTTTTGTCATGCTATACAGTTACTTCCCATGCTTCTGGAGCCTTGGAAGCATTACTCCTGGCATAGGGAATCCCTAGACTTGTTCTCTTTGGATTTCCCTCTGCCAAGTGAGTAGTTATGGTTGTATTACCTAAATATACTTTGGATTTCCCTCTGCCAGCTATGTGACTGAGCCATAGCCTCTAGAAGTCACCCTTACAGCAGAACAAGTCTCTAAATTCCGGTCTGGGAGCCCCATTTAGCCTGCTTGAGCCCTCTTTTGCCCTCTTAGGTCACTCCCTCACTGGATTACCTCTGCTTCTCTGTTGCTTCTATGACCCAACCAGCCCCCTCAGGTGCTCCCCTGGACGCTTCTGCCCCTCAGGATGATGCCTGGGGTCGCTTGCTTGCTCTAGAGACTCAGGTGCAGACCACTCAAGCTTCCCTCACCCTTCACACCACCGAACTTGCTGGATTATGTCAGGCCACAGACACTATCTCTCATTCCCTTCAGGCCCTTTTAGAGCACCTCCCCCTTCCTCCTACCCCTCTCCAGGCACCTCCAGTTAGGGCTGACACACCTCCAGTCCCTCGCTCTGGGGCCTCTCCCTCTGTTCATGCCAATATTCCTCACTCCCTGATGCATTCAATAGTGACCAAGCCATGAGCAAGCAATTTCTGCCGTCATGTATCACCTACCTTCAGCTCAGTGGAGAAGCCTTTCCTTCTGATGCTCTCAAGATTGCCTGGGTTCTTTCCTACATGAAGTCTGGATGAGCTTCAACATACGCGCTACGAGTTTTTCGATGTCTTGGAGGAGTAAAGAGCTTTAGAAGCTGGAATCAATTTGAGAAGGAGTTTTGAACTGAGTTCTTTCCCTTGGACCCTGCTAAGGTGCCAGCCCTTACTCTCCAAGACCCTCATCGATACGGACAGGGAAAGCGGACCTTAGATGAGTACATTGACTCCTTCCGAGCTCTTGTTGAACAAGCCAGCTATCCAAACGGTCTTCAGCTCTGTCTCACCTTCCAAAATGGCCTCCTCCCCTCTCTCATGGATTGGATTGACAGCATGGCCAAAGGACAACCTGAGGACACACGTATTGAGTCTTAGTATCAGGTAGCACCTGACCAGTAGCAGCTCATGGAGTTAAGGCGTGAGCTCCACCGAGGAACTACCTCTTGTTCTGCCTCCTTTACCTGCTTGTCCTCCTATCCAACCCTCTTTCCCATTTCACACTCTAGCCCCAGCTTAGGTACCTGCCACACATCCTCTCCCTTTAGGAGTCTCCATAGACGTCGACGCCTCTTGCCAACGCTCCTCTCTTCCTCTCCTCTGTTGTTGCTGTGGAAAGCCTAGTCACTTTGCCTGATATTGCCCTCAGGGGTTGGAAGTATGCTATCTCTCAGCCTTAGAGCAGGAAGAGCTCCTTCTCCAGCTTCTGGCTGCTAGAGATGCTCAGGGAAACCCTTCTCCAGATGCATAGATCAAAGCAGAACCTTTGGATAAGTCCATGAGTCCTGTGGAGGCTGTAATAGAACCTTTGGATAAGTCCTTAGGTTTTACAGAGGAGGGTTTTCAGTAGTGCAACGGATGAGTTGTACACCTCCACCGCCTGGTGCTAGTCAGTTTGCATGCCTACCAGTAGAATCTTCCAATATATTGCCCCCTGTCAATGATTCTCTGGCTGAAACTGTAAGCACCCCCTCCGACGTACAAAATACCCCCTTGGTTAAAGCCTCAGCTGAGACCTCTTCTCCTCCTCCTTCTGTCCGACAACTACATGTCCCAGCTTGGAAACAATGCCTCCTCCGCTGCTACGTTGTTGCCTCCACTCCTGCTCCTAACTCTTTGCGTCTAAATGTGGAGATTGAGACAACTGACACTCAGCAAACTCGGAGTGTCATAGCTCTTCTGGACAGTGGTGCCACTGGACTCTTCCTTGATACTCACTATGTAAAACAACACCAACTCACTACTCAGCCTCTCTCTCATCCCATTCTAGTCTATAACATTGATGGTATACTCAACAAAGCTGGATCCATCCGCTCAGTAGTGGATTTAGTCCTTTGTTACCAAACTCATTCTGAGCATGCTGTCTTTGCGGTCACCAGCCTAG
>QLOM01008860.1:0-11681 GCA_003313785.1 Termitomyces sp. MG148
AGTAATTTGGAGGCTAGCCTTGAGATGACTAAGCCTCTGAATGCTTACTAAGCCTCTGGAAGCGGTAGCTACACTTGTTTGAATGATAACTAAAGAACTAGAGCACCTCAAGGGCTGAGAATAGTACCAATAGATAGTGTTGAAGGAATAGAAGCAGTAAAGTAAAAGAGTGACAGCAGAAATAGGGAAATAAATAGAGGAAGAATGAAAGAATAAGGAGTGGAAGAAGGGAGAAATGAGGAGTTCCCTGACACTTCTTACCTTCTGAGAGTGCATCTACGTGCACAACCTGGAGCTCCAGAAGTGCATCGTCAAGCAGCACCACAACTCCTGCATTGCTGGACACCACAGCTGCTGGAAGACACTGGAGCTGGTCTCCTAGAACTATTGGTGGCCACAGATGTCATGCTACATTGGCACGTACACTAGCACCTGTGACCTCTGCCTCTGGACAAAGCCCCATTGATGCCTGCCAACCGGCCAACTGCACTCCCTTCCCACACCAGCCGCACGCTGGAGCATAGCCTCCATCAACTTCATTGTGGAACTCTTGGACACACACAGATACAATGCCATCATGGTTGTTGTGGATCTCTACAGTAAGCAGGCACACTTCATTCCAACGCACACTACCTGCTCCGCAATGGGTGCCACCAACTTGTACCAGAAGAACATCTGGAAGCTCCATAGCCTTTCTGACACCTACGTCTCCAACCGGGGCCCACAGTTTGTGGTGGACTTCACCTGGGAACTCTACCGTCTTCTGCACATCAAGCTCTACATCTCCACCACCTATCATCTGCAGTCTAACGAACAGACCAAGCGCATCAACCAGGAGCTAGAACAGTACTTCTGGCTGTTCTGCAACAAGTGTCAGGACAACTGGGACAAGCTCCTCCCCAAGGCAGAATTCCAGTACAACAACCATGACAATGCATCCATGCAGGTTTCCCCGTTCTTCCTTAACACTGGCTGATATCCCCAGATGGGCTTTGAACCATGTGCACGCCAATTGGAGAATGAGTTGGTCAACAACTTTGTCAATCACATGCAGAAGGCACAGGAAAAGGCAAAGGCTGCGCTGACCAAGGCAAAGGACAACATGGCCTGGTACCACAATTGGGGGTAGACTCCAGCACCCCAATACAAGCCTGGGGACCGCATCTACCTAGACGCCTCCAACATTGCAACCACTCAACCATTGCAGAAGCTCTCACACTGACAACTGGGCCCGTACGTGGTCGAGCGACAGGTTGTACCCCTCATGTACCGACTCCAGCTGCCTGCTGGGATGTGTCAACTGCACCTGGTCTTCAACATGGTCAAGCTCTCACTTGCTCCAGACAATCTCATCCCTGGCCGGCGAGCTCCTCCACTGCCTCCTGTCCTTGCCAACAACGGAACAGAGTACAAAATGGAGAAGATCCTGGACAGTCATCTATTCCGGCAGAAACTACAGTACAAGGTCAAGTGGAAGGGCTATGGTATTGAAGACAACTCCTGGGAACCTGCCAAAAATGTGCATGTGCCTGCCCTTGTCCAGGACTTCCACCATGACCATCTTATGGCACTCCAAATTATCTGTAGCCTCTACCCAATCTCCCTCACGTGATGTCAGGGGACTTCCATTTCCAGAACTTCCTTTTTTGGTTCCCAGAGATCTCTGGAAAGTACTGTACAGTCTATTGTACAGTCTTTTCCACGCCTCTGCCACCCACGCTGATGCACCGCGCCGTGGCAGAGGGATCCTTAGACTTGTTCTCTTTGGATTTCCCTCTGCCAGATGATTAGTCATATTTTCTGTCGTATTGTACTGCCTCTAATAAACTTCGGATTTCCCTCTGTCCAGTTGTGTGACTTAGCCGCAACCTCTGGAGGTCACCCTTACAGTTTCTCTCAAACCAACGTTGCCAGCCCACGTGGAAAATGAGCCAAGGAAAAGAGGAAGAGAGGCAGGAGAAAGGAACAAGGAAGGAATTGGCCGATGATAGCCTGGCTAAATGCATAGCCAGCACAATAACCAAGCCTCCAGGCTACCACATAGCTGGACTCGGACCTCACTAATGACGGGGGCATGCGTACCAATGATGGTCCATGTGCAGGGGGAAGGGTATAAAAGAGGAAGGATATTGAGGGGGAAAGCCAAGCAATCAGCAGGGAGTGAACTTCTTAGGCCCATGAGCGCCAGTATTGACTTTGGGTCATTATTTTAAATATATTTTATTTTTGAGCCCAATTTAATTTGCAAGTTTATTTTAAATTCCAAATTATTTTAAAATCAATTTAAAAATTATTATTGCCTGTTCTACTAAAAAGTGTGCATGCATGTAACTAAGCCCCACAAACTCATGAATAAGTAAATAAACTAAGTACAATTTCTCTGACTAGTTGAACTTACCATTTTGCATCAACAATAATGGAAGATGACAGTTCTGATTGATCTTTGTCACCAGAAATAGGGGATGTGTGGCAAGCTTCCATGCTTGGGAATTATGGAAGATTCTGATCCAAAAATGGTACACATGTATTGGTTGTTTGTCTGTAGAGCCAGCACTTGGGCTAAGCTCAGGGTTTTGTTGGTACTGGTCCAGATCATGTCTGGACCAGCTAAGCTGGGTGTTTACTTGTCATAGTGTTCAAATCACTCTGCATGGCAATGCATTAGTCTCTGTGAAGTAGCAGGGGGATCATTAGGAATTGATCTTAGTTGGTACCATTGAGGGTAGGCCGTATTTGCATCCAAGTTGGCCGTTGGAACTGACATGGACATACTACAAACCAGTTTGGCTGGCATGGGAGATTTGAGGGAGTTGGTCATTCCCACATCCACAGCTTCTTTAGGAAGTTGATTGCCTGTAATTCTCAAGTCCTGCACTAGTTTGACTTACACCTGGTGGTAAGTAGACGCATTTGTTAAACATGTGAGCTGCACTAACCACACGTTGTTTGGGAACCCAGCAAACCCAAACCCTAACTCTAACGTGTGTCAATCCTGTAGTAATACAGGCTCTGAATTATCTGACCTCTGCATTGCAGCCTAACCTTAACTCTGAGTCAGATAATGACCAGGTGACTTGGTCAGCAGACAACAGTCTTAATCTTGATGAGTCACTTGTAAATAGTTGCAAATGGGCCTGATGAGTCTATGTAAGAAAAAACTGGCTAGTTGAGGTTTCCTTACCTCTGTTGCCTAGCAACATTGTACATTACTTGTCTAGTGTATCATTCCAATCTCACACCTTTGGCACAAGATCATCCTCCCTAACCCTAACCCTCCCATTTGGAAAGCTTAGCATCACTAATGAGAGGCCTATCAGACTGATAAGATTTGGCATTATTGATGCAATTTTGGCATCATTAATTCCATCATAGTATCACTAATCTAATCATTGCATTACTAATAGAAGATCATCAGATTTTGCTTAGTATTAGGCCCATGCCAAAGGCATGGGCCTGTAGTTTGTCACTAATAAATTAACAACTGCTTTTTTCAGAGCATCAACAATGCCCTATCTTTGGCACATGAAGCTAAGGTAGAGCTCAAGATGGACAAGGAAGGCTCAGACCACAAATAGAAAAATCAGTGGGAACCTAGTTTTAGAGGCCATATGAGCTCAAGTGAGCACCTTAAAGGATGGCAGGGACTGACAATTGTTGGAAATTCTTAGAACGACCAAGAACGCTGTTTGACTTGCATGAGATCTAACAAACATCTTAAACTTGAGCTGTAGACAACACACAAAAATGTTCTAGAATGGTCCAAAGCATCTTTTGAGATGGTGCTGAATGAGTTTGAGCTTTGAACACTGAGAAAAACCTGGTCAATTTTTGAGTGGGTTTGTGTCAGGGGACTCCTCATTTCTCCCTTCTTCCACTCCTTATTCTTTCATTCTTCCTCTATTTATTTCCCTATTTCTGCTGTCACTCTTTTACTTTACTGCTTCTATTCTTTTAACACTATCTATTGGTACTATTCTCAGCCCTTGAGGTGCTCTGGTTCTTTAGTTATCATAAGTGTAGCCAACGCTTCCAGAGGCTTAGTAAGCATCCAGAGGCTTAGTCATCTCGAGGCTAGCCTCCAAATTACTAAGCAAGTCACATGAGACATGTGCATGACCTCTGGCAATGGCAATTTCCGAGTTTTTGATTATTTTCGGAGATTTTCCTTTTTTAGATTATAAATTTTATTGTGGCTTTTGTCATACTATACAGTTACTTCCCATGCTTCTGGAGCCTTGGAAGCGTCACTCCTGGCATAGGGAATCCCTAGACTTGTTCTCTTTGGATTTTCCTCTGCCAGCTGTGTGACTGAGCCATAGCCTCCAGAGGTTGCCCTTACACCTACGTTACGAACTGCCTCCACATTTGCTGTCGCTAATGCTAATAAACACAAAGGTGTCCAGATCAAAAAGAAATATAAGCCTGTAGCGCTTAAGATCAAGCCTGTCGCCAGTTCTGTCTCCAAGGACTTCAGAATTGAATGAAAGATCATTGGCGACCCTTTTGCCAAACTCCTGACCTTAACTCCCAATCCGCCGCCCTTCTAGCCGACTGGTCGCTTCACAGAAGAACATCGCCAGCGATTCCTTAGCAATCATGACACTGGTTTTCTTACTTCATCAGAATTGGATGTGCTTACCGACCTTATGTCCAAACAGAACCAAGCATTTGCCTGGGAAGACTCTGAAAGAGGTAGCTTCTGTACCGACTTCTTCCCGCCTGTGGTCATACTGACTATCCCACACGTACCCTGGACTGAACATACTCAACCCATACCACCTGGACTTGAAGCCGAGGTTTGTCAGATTATACGCAGCAAAATCAAGGCTGGCATCTACGAGCCTTCAAATAGCGCTTACCGCTCGTGCTGGTTCTGTGTCCTCAAGAAAAATGGTAACCTCCATATTGTTCACAGTCTAGAGCCACTAAATAGAGTCACCATACAACACTCCAGCGTTCCTCCCTTTCCCAACCATGTCGCTGAATCTTTTGCTGGTCGGATCTGTGGCGCCACTCTTGACCTCTATGTTGGCTACAACGAGCGCTTGATACACCCCTCCTCTCGCGACCTTACCACGTTCCAGACACCCTTTGGCGCCTTATACCTAGTCACCTTACCAATAGAGTGGACTAACTCTGTCCCTATATTCCATGATGATGTCAATTTCATCCTACAGCCAGAAATACCCAAATTTGTACAAAGTTTCATTACGATGTAGGCACTAAGGGACCCAAGGACTGGCAACTCATTGATGGCCTCCCAGCAACTCATCCCGACAACCCTTTGTATCCGACTGGCACTATGGGACTTCTTTCAGCTACTTAACTGTATCCTCCAGTGCATGAAGTATTGTGGCGGCACATTCTCTGGTCATAAGCTTGTGCTCTGTGCCCCTCAGTTCAAGATCCTTGGACACGTCTGTACCCCTAGCAGTCAAGTTTCCAACGAGTTGCGACTAGCCCTGTTAGATTGCTGGGATATATGCCACGATCTTTCAGAGGTAAGAGCCTTCCTGGGGACCATGGGAGTACTACAGATATTCATCAAGAACTTTGCTCATCGTGCTCATCACCTTACTCAACTCACACGTGCTAATGCCCCCTTTGAATTTGGACCTGATCAAGTTGCTGCCCAGCGAGATCTAGTCAAAGTGCTACACAAGGCTCAGCCACTAGTACCCATTGATTATCAGTCCCTCGACCCAGTCATCTTAGCGGTTGACACCTCTTGTACCTGTGTCAATGTCTTAGCAACAATTGGAAGCAGAGACGCTATAACTGCTTTGGCTCAATCACGCTAAACGATCGAGAATCACATTAGTCAGGCCAAACTCGAGCTCTTTGGACTGTTTAAAGCCTTTCAGTCACTAAGGATGTACCTCATTGGCATGAGGAACCTCATTGTGGAAGTGGACGCAATACATCAAGAGAATGCTACAGAACCCTGATATCCAACTCTCCGCTAGTATGAATCGCTGGATAGTTGCTATCCTCATGTTTCACTTTGAGCTTGTTCATGTCAAAGGTACTTATGACGGACCTGATGGACTCTCCCGACGCCCTCTGCAACCTACCGACCCTCTTCCCGACCGTAGCAACGACGACACCTTTGACGACTGGATCAACTGCTTTCATGGGTTTGTGCACATGATACAACTCCCTATCCGCCTACTCCGTAGCAACCAACCCGCTAGAACTCTGTTACACCCAATCATTCCTTACCGACCAACACCTTTCACCGCCCCTCTTACATTCTTTACTGCCAACATAACTGACCAGTCGCCAACTGTTAAACAAGTTGAAGAATCCAGACCCCTCAGAGAAAATAGTACCGACCTTGCTTACGACTCCGTGCCCAGGAGCACTAAGGCTCAAGCAGATGACAAACGCTTGGATGCCATCAAAGACTGGTTGAACACTCTTAAGTGCCCTAGCCACCTTAGTGATGATGAGTATGCTACCTTCATACATTATGCCACCAACTTCTTCATTAGCGACAACCGTCTTTGGCGACGCAACAAGGACGGCGCTCATAAGCTGGTAGTAAAGCCTAGCGACCGACTCAGGATTTTACGCGCTATGCATGATGACTTAGGCCACAGAGAACTTTATGCCACTCGTGCTATTCTCTTGGAGTGCTTTTGGTGACCTCACATGTGAGCTGATGTCAACTGGTATGTAAAGACGTGCCACCTTTGTCAAATTCAACAGACACGCCAAATCTTGATCCCACCAACTGTTGCTACGCCAGCGCCTCTCTTCAGCAAGATTTACATTGACACGATGCACATGCCCAAGTCCAGTTGCTACAAGTACATCATTCAGGGTCGCTGCTTGCTAGTCCATTGGCCTGAATTTAGGATGCTCCAGCGCGAGAACACGGATGCAATAGCTAAGTGGTTGTTTGAAGACGTCATCTGCCACTGGGGTGCACTAAGGGAAATAGTTACCGACAATGGTGCCCCCATTATCAAGGCGCTAACTTACCTCGCTAAGAAGTACAACATCTACCACATACACATCTCAGGTTACAACAAACGCGCTAATGGCCTTGTGGAGCACCCTCACTTTGATGTGTGCCAATCTCTCTTCAAGGCGGTAGATGGCAACAAGTCCAGATGGAGTGAGGCAACTTACTCAGTGTTTTGGTCGGAAAGGGTAACTATACGCAAGTGCATGAGGTGCTCACCTTATTATGCAACGACTGGCACCCACCCCTTACTCCCTGCCGACATTGTGGAAGCAACTTATCTCCAGCCAGCGCCCAACACCCTTTTGTCCACTACCGACCTCATCGCTAGAAGAGCTATTGACCTCCAGAGACGGAGTGAAGACTTAGCGCGCCTACATGAGACTGTCTTTAATGCTAGGCGACTGGCAGCGCTAAGGTTTGAAACTGATCACAAGGCTACCATTAAAGATTACAACTTCTACTGCGGGTCGCTGGTGCTAATGAAGAACTCCAAGATTGAAACAACTCACAACAAGAAAATGCGCCCTCGTTACTTAGGGCCATTGGTAGTTATCTCTCAAAACCGTGGAGGCGCTTGCGTCCTGTGTGAATTAGATGGGTTGGTACTGCACCGACCAGTTGCTGCCTTCCGACTACTTCCTTACCTTGCACAAAACCAAATCCCCTTACCACTTGAGGCGCTAGACATCAACACCGCCAAGCTCAGAGAACTTGAAGAAACCAACCTACTGGATGATGACGACCTACCCCCTGAAGAAGAAGAATAAAATACTGTTTACTTTACTCATCAACTCTCTTTCACTTTCATTACTTATCTTTTACTATACAGACGTTTATTTTACCTTACCTCAAGATGCAGCGCTAGCGACTTTGATTGCCGCCTGGCGCCATGCGCAACTCCTCACAAGGGTTTTTTGCCATGATGATCTACTGAGCGTTCCCTTAAGAACTCAAATCGCTAAAACACCACATTTGCTAAGTTTTCTTTCACAAGTCCTTCCAGTACACGTTCCTTTACTATACAAACAGACTTTCTTATCACGCACTATTACAAGACTCCAAATCATTTATATTACATTTTTTTTCTACTCTGAGTCCATCTATGTACGACGTCACTAAAAAGTTCAAAATATTCACAGGCACTAGCGACTAGGCCTGGTCATGGTTGGCAGAGAAGGGGAAAGGCAGGAGCGGGAAGATATCTTCAGCTTGGACATTATTTTGCTCTTGCCAAGCTAGCGCCTCTTTGCAGTCCTCCTGGTACCGCTTCAAGATAGCGACACTGCGTCCCAGCATCCTTTGCCTCATCCTCAGCTCCGCCATCTTGTTGTCAACCGACTGCATCTCCCGTGCCATCACCGACTCCATACCGGCAGCCTGCTCCATGAACCTTGCCAGCTCCTCTGGCAACCTCAGACCAGTAATCGGGTAAAGAAGTTCTTCACCCAACCACTTGAAGTTGCCACCTGTCACTTGCAAGGCGGGGAGTGGCGTCTAGTGCAAGTCCATCCTAGCAACTGGGGAGGGACGTACGGTTTGCTCAAAGTCCTCGTCGCCAGAAGACATTTCGCAAGTGGCTGCCAGCTGAGAATGATAGTTGGTTAGCGACACCCAACGCCTGGAGAGGAGTCTTACCTCCTCCTCTCCTTTCTGCTCCTCCTTCTCCCCCTCGACCTCTTCTCCCAAGTCGCTAACACTGGGAGGCTGGGTCTCCGACTGTAAGGGCGACCTCTGGAGGCTATGGCTCAGTCACACAGCTGGCAGAGGGAAATCCAAAGTATATATAGGTAATACAACAATAACTACTCACCTGGCAGAGGAAAATCCAAAGAGAACAAGTCTAGGGATTCCCTATGCCAGGAGTGACGCTTCCAAGGCTCCAGAAGCGTGGGAAGTAACTGTATAGTATGACAAAAGCCACAATAAAATTTATAATCTAAAAAAGGAAAATCTCCAAAAATAATCAAAAACTCGGAAATTGCCATTGCCAGAGGTCATGCACATGTCTCATGTGACTTGCTTAGTAATTTGGAGGCTAGCCTCGAGATGACTAAGCCTCTGGAAGCGGTGGCTACACTTGTTTGAATGATAACTAAAGAACCAGAGCACCTCAAGGGCTGAGAATAGTACCAATAGATAGTGTTGAAGGAATAGAAGCAGTAAAGTAAAAGAGTGACAGCAGAAATAGGGAAATAAATAGAGGAAGAATGAAAGAATAAGGAGTGGAAGAAGGGAGAAATGAGGAGTCCCCTGACACCGACAGCCTAGCAGCAATCTCCGCCAAGTCGCCAGTGACTGAGGGAGAAGGCAAACAACTAACTAAGATGGATCAGTAACCAACTTTGTAAGCAGTTAACAATTACTTACCAGGTGCCACTAGGTCCCGCAACAGGAGAGGACCTCGACCCGCGAAGGGACTCAAGGACCATCTCTGCGAAACAGATAGTCGCTAACCAAGTAGAGAAGAAAACAAAAAGCATACCTTCTGACCAAACAAGGCAGTGCTTGGCCCCTTTAGAAGGACTCAGAGGGGAGCCAGCCCTCTTACCGACCCAACGCCCCTCTCGCGACTCTGCCGACCTCTCTCGCTCTACCGCCTTCCCCTTTTCCTTGGCTGTCCCTCCCCTCTGCGGAGGCCAGCTGCCAGTTGGCTTGGCAGGAGGCGGCAAAGGCTCATTGCCCTGACAAGTCAGAAGCGCCAGACTCTCTCTGGAAATGCTGGCAACACCGCCAGCCTCCACCAACACTTGCTCTCCCAGCACAAACTCCCTAGCTATTAGGGGACCGGTCTCCGGACCGTGTCCAACTCTACTCCGAGCTTAGTCCGACAATACGCCTATTCCTAACAGATCCGACCGGCTGCTCGGCCCACCCTTTCCCCTTCCGTCTCTTAGTAGTCAGCCTTGATGAGTCATATGCATGGACCTTACTCAGCATCGATTATTGTTAGTCATACTCCTTTACATACCAGGGCCCAATTAGTAAACAGTATTAGTAATAGCACAGCCACTGATGTAGTATATATAGGCAGCCTGTGGATAGAATATCCTCAGGCTGAACAATAGTAGTGTTCTTCTGGCCTACACACCAAACCTACTGTAAGCTCTCTAGCGACGTCCGACTGCTCGGTTAGCCTTGCCAGTCCCTTGCTTGACTCTTGCCTGCCTCTACGCCCGCTTGACTCCCGCTTGTCACCAGTGCTCGCTGGCTCTGTGGAAGGAGTTCCGCAGACGTTAAGCGTTCCCCTTACAGGTTGTTCAGCCTCCTACACTGTCCGCCCTTCTAGCTCACAGTATTCAGCCCTATTCCCTACTATGTCTTCTGACTCTTGGTCTCCCTCTACTCCCATGACTCGTACCCCTACAGTGGCACCCTCTGCTCGCCCTTCCAACCTGGCCTCTGGTACACCCCCTGTTCCCGGAACGGGCCCTGCCATGACGCCTTCCTGGACTGCCGACTGGTTTTCTATAATGCAGCAGATGCAGCTGACACTTGCCGCCCTCGAACGCAGACTAGCCGCTCTGGAGAGTGGACATGCAATTGCCGCTGCTCGAACCGCTGATAAGCATAGTAACGCTCCGGTTGCCCATTGTTCTGCTCCTCCCGGCCGCCTTAAGCCCTCCAAGTCCTCCAAAACTCCTACCCCACCCCCCCTCTCATAATCATCGATGGGTCTTGCAATCTACTTCTAATACTCCCCTGGCCGTCCCTCTTGCTTGGGATCTACCTCCTACCAACGGTAAAGCCCCTTGTTACAAATGTGCTCTTGAGCTCCCCGACTCTCTTGTTGCGCACGTCGTTGGGCATCAGGGGTGTGGCCTTAAACAAGCCCATAACCTGTCCAGCTCCCGGTTGGCTGCCTTCTCAGTTGGTCCAGCTGGTGGTGAAGGCCGATGTTTTGTCACTATCCGGGGCACTGACCAGCAGATTGGTGAAGCTCTTGTTGTTTTTGGAAAGCGCATTGCTAAGAAGCATGTGTGCGCACCGCAGAAGCAGCAATCTGGCAACGCTGCGCCGGCCGTTGCTGTGCCGGCCCCTTCTAGGGATCCCACATCGTCCACCCCGAAACCCCCTACTCTGTCGGCACCGCCTCCTCCTCCTATGGCTCCTGTGCCTGACTCTACCATGGACTTCCAAGAACCCGCTGATTGGGATGATCTGCCTCCTATGCAAGTTTCGGTGGCACCTTCACTGCCCACTGGCTCGCCTATGGCCTTCTCTACTCCGACTCTAGCTCCATTGTCCCCCATGGTCATCAACTACGCCTTTGGGCATTATGCTCGGGGCACTTCTGAGGCACCACCGCGCGGCACTAACACTGCTCGACGCTCTCGCCCAACCCGGGGAAGGTAACACTGTTTGTCGAGGCGACAAACCTAGAGGAGGGGCTGATGTCAGGGGACCGGTGATGACACCCAAAAGTCGCTAAGTACTGTCAAGGGTAAACGGTACCTAGCTACTGTGGAAGGTAATGCGTTGGGCGGTCGCTAGTTGAGAGGGAGTCCGGGCAGGGTCCCAGAGACTTAGTTTGTTAAGGAAAATTGAGTAATTGGAAGAAAGGTGCTTAGCAATCTAAGTCGTGTAGCCTGCGAGGCACTAGGGTGCCAATAGTCGGCAAGGACTTGGTGACGTAACGTAGTCAAAGTGTGCTCGTATAGCACCTAGACAGTTGGCAAGACTGGCGAAGAAGCGGCAAGCTTAGTGTAGT
>QLOM01008884.1:0-11054 GCA_003313785.1 Termitomyces sp. MG148
CCGTCGCACGATCGCCTTAACCCGCTCACCATTGGCGTTACCAGCATCTGCCTTGATAGATTTGAAGAGCAAATTGAGATACATCGCCTGTTTAGACGATGCAGCTAGCCGGACATCATGAAGAGAGTCGTACAAAGTACGATAATACCGATCTACAATTGACTTTGAGGTTGATGTTGAGGTACCAGAGGCAGACAAAGACAGTGTGGAGCTGATCTGTTGGATTAGAACAAGGGCTTGCAAGGAGATGTTGAAGGTGGATTTGTGCGTGATAAGGAAGAGAGTATCGATGTGTTTATTCAGCCTATAGGTCAATCAGCACTTCACGCAACAAAAAACAAGGGGCGAAACGTACCCACTGTCCCCTGCATCAATTTTTGCGAACGGAAGAGCACGATTCACGCCGGTTAGAATGGCGGAAATGAGCCTCGAATGGGCATCCTCTACCTCTGCGAATCCAGCTGCCCCCTTGACCTCTATCACTTTCCCCTTCCCCTTCCCCTTCTTGCCATCACGAACTTTCACTCTTCCCTTCTTATCCTTCACTACTTCACCTTGCTCTTCCACTACAGCTGTGTGTTCTACGTCCTCCACTGGGTCCTCCCCCAAAAGCTCCTTAAACATCTCAAAATACACTTCAATCAGTTTTAATGCGACATCACGGTCTCCAGGTGTCAACACAATCTGATTAAACGTGATCGTCGCATAATATCGCGCGTGGGCATTGCCACTTTTCTTCTCAGAAGACGCTGACGCGGACTTGGACTTGGACTTCGGCTTAGGCTCTGCGTCGGTAAAACGAATGTGCGTTCCTTTGCTGGGAGGGAGAGACGAGACAGAGGGCGGTGCAGGTGGTCGAAGAACTAGGGCAACGATTTCGCGCACGACAACAGTTTTCATGGACGGGTGAGTCTGTAGAAGCTGGAGCAGGTGGTAGGATGCACGGGAGCAGATAGGTTTTTCTATGTCCCCCTGTGTTGGTCGTGACTAAGCATCCTATCTGCAAGGAAGGCGAAGGAAACGTACAAGCTTGTTGACGAGGAGGCGAAGGAGATTTTGCTCTTGCTCAGGTTTGTCTCGAAGTAGGGTGAAAAGAAGAGTTATACATTGGGTACGAACGTATTGCAAAGGGTCTAGCGACAGGCTCTGAAAAAGGATGAGTCCATTGAGCTTTCACGAAGCAGGAAAACAGACCTCTAGTATCTGAAGAATGGAAAAGAAATACTTCTTTAGCCAGTCCTCATAGTACCAGCCAATGAGAATCTTGTCCGTGACGTTGGGATGACTCAAAGCTTGGTCGCGGAAGTATCTGTACGTGTTCAAAGGAGATGAGCTTTGACCGGGCCATCCATAACCTTCGAACCTTACTTGAGCTTGCGATCGGGTGCACCTCCACCAACCCACCAGTCCACGATGCACCGCAAGGCCTTTAAGCTCTCTTCTCTTCCACCTTTGCCCTTTCCACGTTCTGCCATTCCCTTGAGTGTCTCCAGAGCCTTGGTGTTGTGCACGGGGCTGCTCTGTACGAGAAGAGTAAGTGCACTTAGTCTGTCGGACAAAGTACCCGATTGGATGATTTTGGAGAGGAACGTTGCTTCGGAAGACGAGGAATTAGAAGACGAAGATGACTGAAAAGCGCGTATATCGGCATTATGAAGATCGTTTGCTTTTTTGGTGAGCGATGCAAGCTGGTCTGGTGTGATCGCGGGCAGCGTGGATTTCTGTTGCGCTAAAGGCGGTATCCCGGCGTGCCACAGAGGAGTCGGCTCAAATACGAGCTTTGCATTTTTTTGCATAGTATATCCCACTCCACTATCGCGGGTTTTCGGGTTCCGTGACCAGTCGCGTTCAAGAGAAACTTTTACTTGTTTATATCTGTATTTTCACGACGTCAATAGAGGACATTTTGTACCTGACCTTCAGGAAACTTTCTAACATGGCAAAAGCCAGTCTAACGAAAGCCGCAAAGCCAAGCGTTTCAAAGAAGCCCTCCAAAGTCGTATCGGGAGCCCCATCACAGCTCAATCAGTCAAGTCGCAAAGGCAAGCGCGCATGGAGGAAGAATATCGACATACAAGATGTAGAGCATGGTATGGAGGAGATGCGGGCAGAAGAAAGGGTCACAGGGTGAGCATGTTCTACTACAATGCGCTATGATGGTGGGCTGACTCTTTCTCTGCAGTAAAACCTTGCAGGCAACTAAAGATGAAGATCTTTTCCAAATCGACGTTCAAGGCGACACACAAGGTCCGTTTCTTCTATCTGTCCTGTTGATATAATTCAATGATGACTCTAACTGTATTCAGTTCGCAAATCCCTGAAAAAGTTTTCTCCTGGTCTCCTTACATCTACAAAAATACTTTCCCAGCGTTCCGCTATCCCTGCCGTCTTTTCTCGACAGTCATCGGCCAACTCAAATAAACGGAAGGCACTCGTCAGCCATGAAGAGAAGGCTAGACTACTCAGAATCGGAAAACGCCCGCGCAAGGGCCCACTTAACAGCGTTATAGACCCTACAGAGTTTGGCGCAGGGAGTGCTGTGCTTGAAGTAAGCGAGGCTGTCAAGAAAAGTGGGACATATGATGTATGGGAGTCTGAAGAAGTTGAGATCAAAGATGGGCTCGAAACGGTGCAGCCCAAGACGATCAAGGTGAGATCATGTCGTGTGCTCACTTTCATATCCCTGCTAATTCATCCAGGCACCCGCCACTAAACATGTGCGGGAAGCTATAGAACTACAAGCTGTGACAGAACCTCATGATGGAACGTCATACAATCCAACCGTTGAAGCACATCAAGAACTTCTCTTGCAAGCACATGATGCCGAGGAACGACGAGTTCGCGATGCGCAGAAACATGCGCAGATAAAAGAAAAGGTGGAAAATGCTAAGAGGGAAGCTGGAGAAGTCAACCCAGGCGTTGCATTAGGGATGAAACTCCATGAAGAGATGAGCGAGGAGGAGGAGGAGGAGGATACAGAAAAGCAAGAGGAGGTACCTGCAAAGAGGCAACCAGCGCGAAAGACCAATGCGCAGCGGAGAAAGGCAGCTCAATTGCTCGCTGAGGTATGTACTATCGACAACTGTTTTATTGGTTCTGCGGCGAAAATTCAAACTCGGATTAGAAACGCGAGTTGGCGGAGCGAGCCATGCGAAAACGAATGTTGGCAGCTATACCTTCTGCAAAGACCCTACGACGGACAACTGCTAAGCTCCTGTCTGCGCGAGAAGAAGAGTTGGTTCAGAAACGTTTGGCAGAGGCATTGAAACTGAAGAAACATGGGCTTTCTGGGAAAAGATTAGGGAAGCACAAAGTGCCTGAGGGTCAAGTAGACGTGCAACTCGGTGAAGATTTGAGCGAGTCGCTACGAGCACTCAAAGTACGTATGCTCCAGTCGCTGCTGACCGACTGTTCTAATTAATTGAATAGCCTGAAGGAAATTTATTCCGTGACCGGTTCCTCAGCATGCAGCAACGCGCGCTTGTGGAACCTCGCGTTCTCGTCGCGTGAGTGATCCTTGCGTAGTTTTCACATGTTGCAAACTAACACAATAACAACTCAGACCCAAGAAACGTAGAACAAAGATTATTGAATATGAAAAACACGCTTGGAAACGGTTCGAGTAGCACGATAAGCATTGTATAGACACGCCTTGAATTATTTGCATGCTTCGCCGAACTGCCGGTCGGCAACTGTACAGTTATTTCAGCCACAGAAACACAGCCACAAGATGGTCGCAAGCAGACTGGGATTCTTATGTAAACATCGTAAGTATAGACCTCCTCCCCAATGGCCGCCACAAAACCAAGCAAGAAGGCTAGCACCGGCAAACGTACGTCCACGCTGGCCTTTTTTCAATTCCCGTGATTCATTTTATCGCCCAAAACAGCCGCGCCGAAGGACAGCAAGGCCAAGGCCGCCAAAAAGGCTGCGCTCCAGGGCGTCCACTCCCATGCTTCCCGTAAAACAAGGACGTCTGCATCGTTCCACCGTCCCAAGACCCTTCGCCTTGCCCGGGATCCCAAATACCCTCGCAAGTCTATTCCTCATGCACCCCGGATGGATCAGTTCAGGACAATCGTTTCGTGAGTTGTGTTTCCTTTTCGGACCGAGGCGGTTACATTGCTGGGATTGGAAGCGGAGGCGGGCATAAAACGAGCATGGATCTGTGTGAAATCTGTTCCTGACTGTGTTTATCCCAGGCCCTTGAACACGGAGTCTGCCATGAAGAAGATTGAGGAGCACAATACTCTGGTGTTCATTGTTGACATTCGGTCAAACAAGCGTCAAATCAAGGACGCTGTGAAGAAGCTGTATGATGTCCAGGCTGCTAAAATCAACACCCTCATCCGGTATGTGTCGTTGCATTTCTCATTTTTTCTTAATTGTTTATTTCTTTGTGTCCAGCCCCGATGGAAAGAAGAAGGCCTACGTGCGCCTGACCGCTGACCATGACGCTCTCGATGTTGCCAACAAGGTGTGTTCTTTGTATCGTTTGTAATGACTCGTACCGACGAACCTCTGATTGGCAGATTGGCTTCATCTAAACTGGGAGGATGCGTGATGATGGCCTTTACATACTTTCTTCTATGTTTTACTCGTATGTATCATGAATCAACATGGCGACTATCATGAACACCATCCTGCATATTGTTTAAGATTTGCTCCTCTGAGCCCTTGAGTAGAATTTGAGTGAGAATTCGTGATGCCGGTCCTAATTCGTGGGAACTTATTTTTTTGTGGAAATTGACGCGTTCAGCTAAGCGTGCCATATCCCTCCCAATGTTTCGAATAGCCCTTGCCCGCCCACCTCGCGCTATTCTTCCTTCAATAACGCGGTGGCGGCGATTCAAGTCTACTGAAACAACGTCAGTTTCCTGCTGTGCCCACGGCGAGTTCCACTCATCCATGTTCGACTTCCAGCATCCCGCCTTCGATTTCGAGGAAAACGACGCCCAACAAGGTCGAGCCCAAAGACGCCAAACCTAGAAAAGGCAAGGACATTGACCTCCGTGCTCTAGCTTCTGAGGATGGGTGTGTGATAAACGTCACTGAGCCCGTTAGCCTTGACTTATGACATGTACTCCCAGAATCTCGTATAGCGAGCTCCACAGGTGTGTGGATACACTTCATCATGGTTCAACTAATAGTTGAGTATGCAGGACATTGTCAAACATGTCAGAAGACGAGTTGGAAACGGCATTCAAGGAGCCACCAAGGTACGTTCTTTCGCGCACTCGACCATTCTTGAAATCCTGATTCGCCTTCCTCAGACTTGCAGAGACGGAGTCGGAAATGTTTGGGAAATCGTATGTCATTTTCATTTTCAAATGAGGCCGAAGTTTGACTGGTATCTTAGACAAATCCTAGACGAAGGGCGTCCGGCACGCCTCGACCCGAACAATTTGCCAACACCTCCACTTGATCCTACCAAGCCATGTACCGAGGAACAATATGCAGCGTCGCTAGTCCATGGGCGTGGTGTACACATTCCTATCTACCACAAACCAAAGTACGGCATTCCGGTCGCGAACATCCAGTTCCGTTCGCACCACCCAGAACTACTGGATCTCTTCACGCACTTTGCAACACACGCTGCATCATCATTGGGTATACCGTGCTCGAAACCCGTTTACCTGCCAAACAAACGGACACTCTGGACGGTCCTGCGCTCTCCATTCGTGCACAAGAAAAGCCAGGAGAACTTTGAGCGTATTGTTTACAAACGCGCGGTAAAGGCTTGGGATGCGGACCCAGAGGTTATCGATAGGTGGTTCTTGTATTTGAGAAGACACGCGATGGGTGGAGTGGGTATGAGGACGACGAAGTGGGAGAGGATGTCGTTGAGTGTCGGGCGGACGCGGCTCGAGCGTCTTTCAAAATTAGAACCAACATCTGGGGAGAAGATTAAGGCGCTTGGGGAGAAGATTGTTACGGCAGAGCTGGTGGCAAAGGAGAATGCAAAGGTGGTCGCGGCCATCCGTTCGGCGGAATAGATCTGTAATCTACATTTAGCTTAGATTAGATAAGATGCTAATCTATTGTTCTCGAGTCGATCGTCCTGACTATTGTTCACTTGCTTTCCAATGTCTCTCGCTGCCTCTCCTCGTCCTGCCCCAGTCGATGCTTTTCCGACGCAAACTTCGCATGTACAGGCCGAAACCGAGGCTGTCCTGCTTCGCCATATCCCGTCCAATGCAGAACAGGCACCGGCACTCACCAAGACGTCCCACATGCAGTTTCTTATGCGCAATCTCGCCCAGGGATTTCCTGCAAGATATGTAAGCCAAGATGCCAGCCAGCCGTGGCTGCTGTTTTGGACCATCCAAGCATTCAGCGTCCTCCAAGTAGGTATCGATCCAGGCAATAAACAGCGGTATGCATGAACTTGCTCCACATTGCCCACGCGATATCTCACTTCACCACAGTATGATAAACAAGATTCTGGCTGCGCAACACCCCGATGGTGGCTTCGGCGGTGGTCCTGGTCAGGCAGCCCATCTCTTGCCAACATACGCGTCGGTGTGCGCGCTTGCCATCGTTGGTCGGCCAGGGCCTGAAGGTGGTTGGGACCAGATCGACAGGTGCGTATGATCTCGTCGATTATGAACTCGTTTCAATGACTGATGCGAGGCTAACATAGAAAGAAGTTATATGCCTTTTTCATGTCATTGAAGCAACCCGACGGTTCCTTCCTTGTTGCGCACCATGCTGAAGTCGATGTCCGGTACGCCGTTTCCAAAAATCACGTACATTCACACACGCTAACTATTGTATAGCGGAATATACTGCCTCCTTGTAACGGCTACGCTCCTTGACATTCTTACACCCGAGTTGGTTGAAGGTACTGCCTCCTTCATCGCCTCCTGCCAGACCTACGAAGGAGGATTTGCCTCGGCATCACAACCATATTATCAGCCAGGTGATCTTGCTGACCAGACGCATTTGCGGCTGTTGGAAACACCGCGTCCGCCTCTAGGTGAAGCGCATGGTGGTTATACATTCTGTGCACTTGCAGCGTGGGTACTATTGCTACCGTTCCGGGACGATAGCGACGAGAAGTCACCTTCTATCGACGTTGGCAAACTCCTGAGGTGGTTGGTGATGATGCAAGGGAACGAGATAGAGATAGGTGGCTTCAGGGGGCGCACGAACAAGCTGGTAGACGGTTGCTATTCATGGTGGTGCGGAGGTGCATTTGCACTGCTAGAGGCGCTGGGAGTGGGAAAACAAGGTAATCATGTTGTCCCAGCTAAAGCAGACGAGTCAATGACAGAGGGATGGGCTGACGTTGACGGTCTGTTGTCTATCTCTTGCCATCTATTCTTCAGACTGATAGAAGCTACAGACTCATTGTTCAACCGAAGAGCACTGCAAGAATACCTATTATACGCAGGTCAATATCCAGCGGGAGGCCTACGAGATAAGCCACCGAAGTAAGCCGTCTTCGAAACTCTTGTTTTCCCAGAATACCGCTTATATGGGGCAGAAATCCGGATGCCTACCATACTCTGTACTGCCTTTCTGGCCTTTCAAGTGCACAACACCGTGTCTCTTATTCAGACGCGAGACGTGAACAGATTCGTAGTTCTTGGGATGCAACTCGCTCCAGTGGTATGTTGCCACCAAAAAATTACTCAGAATGCAATCCGTGACCCCTCGTAGACTTGAAGATCAGTGAGAGTGTTTTACCTAATAAGATCAGGCAAAAAATCTTTGAAGATGCACTGGCTTGGGAACAAGAGGAGGGCGGATCGATCATTGTCGGCGGCGCAGAGAATCGTGTGGTATGTTTTGCAGCATATTCTCACAGTATCAGCCTTGCTTATTTTACATCTTCGTTTAGAATGCAACACATCCACTATTCAATCTCACAATCACTCATACAGATGGAATAATGACATACTTTTATGGCCAAACATCACTGAAACGTTCATAGATGGAACCAAGATAACAAAACTGGATGAACTGGAAGTATTTATCTGCATACTCTCCGACAAGTTTGGAAACGAATTACGCTGGATGGGACATTGTCATATGTATGTATAGATATGTTTTGATGTCTAGATATAAAAGTGTATAATATGCATATTGCACAAACGACATTTTTGAAGATCAACCGGAGTAATGGTGTAACAAGGATGGACATGTAGCAGATTGAACCGATTAGGATGTGATTGTCGCATATACAGCATCCGTTCCTCTTCCTTCCCCTTGAGCAAATTTTGCAACGATATCGAAAGCAGCAGGATGATAAGATTTTTTGTCAGAAGTTGAAGTTGTTCCACAAATCTCTCGAGAGTAATTAAGTAGACGGTGTGCTTTGGACAACCTGATCGTTAGGAACTTTATCAGCAGAATACATACAAATAAGTAAGACATACAGAAATAGTCTGATTGTCCGACTTTACGCCCTGCACAGCAGGCTCGCTCGATTCAAGGTTCGTAACTTCTTTATCGGACACTTGGTGGCTTTCTGTTTCAAGACCGGTTTTACTCGTCGAGTCAGTCGTCCCTGAACTTGCGCTTGGCTCCGCGCTTACTTCGACAACCTCTTTTGCTGCGTCAGCCCCTTTCAATTCATGGTCCTCCACCGCAGATCCGTTTTTATCGTTTGAGTCATCCACAGGAGCAGCTTTTGGCTCCTCGTCGCCTCTTTTTTCTACGTCGACCTCTCCATCTTGGGTATCTTTGTCAACGACGGGTGTCTCGACATCCTTCGTAGCTGGTTTTCCATCTTTGGCCTTCTCTCTTCCACTTCGTTCCTTGTGTTTTGAGTTCGAGGCGACACGCTGGCCCTTCCCTCGCCCCGGCCCCTTGGCACGCGGTTTCTTGTCTGTTCGGTGAGCACGTCCCCCTCTCATACGTTTCTCTCTTGCTTGCTTCTCGGCGAATTCGACGACCTCCTTGACTCGCTTGATCTGCACGGGATCATTCCACCAGCCATGTGCAGAAGGTAGTGCGGCCTTGGAGTGCGAGTAGATGCACTTGTGATCACCGAACTTACAGGAAGAAAGAAGATAATACAAGCAGACGTTTTGGCCTCTGCAATACTCTTATAAGATGATCAAAAGAAGAAGCCATATCACTCACAGATCGTCACGAACACTCTTCTCATCTGGCGCGTGTGAGAAATCACATTCGACGCCCCGCGCACACCCATCATGATTGTAGAAACGACATGGTACACCGTTACCCATGTGGTTACAGTCACTTGAGTCAGAAGGTTCTGCGATTTCCAGCTTATCGTCCTCATACCGTGGAAATGCGAAATCAACAGGCTCGCCGTCCGGTGTTACCTCATAAGAAGGAGGATAAAGAACATGATTTCCAATTTTGGTCGCTTGGAGGAGAGATAGTGTGCGTCCAAGAGAAGTGTGGGCAGGAACATGAACGGGGTCATATGCAATCACTGTCTCAAAGTCTGGCATAGAGCACAACTTTCAATCAGAGCAAGAAAAAGATTGCAATACGAAAGAGACTCGCACCAATTTTGGCAGCAGTTAGAAGGCCCTGCTCGAGTCGTGCCACTCCTCTGTAAAAACGAGCCTCAAGGGATTTGGGGTCGAAGGAGAGTGCACGGGTGGCTGCATGCGTTGCGTCAACATATCTACAAATTAGAATCAATGTTGTAGAGAATTTACATTGGTTGATATAACGTACTTACAGTTCACGCTGTACGTATGCTTTGGTAAGTTTCAAATAAAACTCTGGATTCGATGGCCAAAGATTCGTCGCATCAAAATAACATGCCGAAGCGCCGACATAATCATGCTGTTCGAATAATGCATCACCCTAGACAATAGTGATGAATGGAAGGAAATTCGTGGGATCAATGAAGATTTTACTGACCACTTGACATGCCTCTTCTGCAAGACGGTGGTTACGTTCTTTACGTTCCATGCGCTGTAAAGCACGGTATTTTAGTGCCTTCTCTCTTGCCTGGATTTGTTCCTTGGCGGTTAATGGCACCAGCTGCACAATGTCAACGCTTTCTGTGCTTCCACTCGGATTGATAGAGACAACATCGTGCGGCTTCAAGATTTCGTTAGAGAGCGCCATGTTTTGAATCTCTGCAGAAAAATGAGACGAAGACATGGCAAGGAATGGTAGGATGTGATCGTACGGCGGTATTGTGAGGTCCAGCCTTGCAACCCGTCACCTTTAAGTTTCAAGTCCAAATTTCGGATCACTCACGTGATGACTGTGATCGCGTTTGATCTGCAATGATCTGAATCACGTCACAGCCGTTCCGAGGCTTTGCCACGACGCCCACCATGACCTTTGTCAACGACCCAGTCCATGATGAAATAAATCTCATACGACTACTAAGACGTTTGGAACGAGATACTCCAGAACAACCCGAGAAGGACAAGTCGCCAGAAACATGGATAAAGGCCCAAGGCATGTTGCAGGTGTGCCTCACTCAGTCTGCATGACGCCAGTGTCTAATGATCTGAAGAAAGTGAAATTCGCACGAAAGCTTTTAAAAAATGCTGAATTGTACGGTGAAGACCAGTCTCCGTGAGTTTGCAAGCCCGTTGACTGGGAGAAGTTTTGACGGCATCCAGCAGAAAAAGAATACAGCGTTTCGATGATATCCGAACAAAGCTAGACAAAGTAGAATTACATTTCAAAGCCATTGAGAAAGTACGTCTTCGTATGACTTGTACAAGAGCACTGTCTATATGACTACTAGCCTCAACCGACACGACCACCTTCGATCCTCTCAAGCATCCCCCGACCTGCCCCACCATCAACTCTGACTCTCGACCTCCCGGAAAGTCCTTCAAAACATCTCACCACCTCACTGGAAGGCGAACCAACAGCAGTCTCCACGGACGACCTACTCCTTCCCGCGGATACTCCCTCTTATCCCTCCTCCACCAGCTTCTCCTTCCCAACACCAATGACCCTTATCCCAACTACCATTCCAACCTCAACCAGTGATACCTCAGCCTCCACACCTCCTGCCGTAACAACTGGCATCGCACCTCGATTCGGCTTCCTTCAGAACTCAAACGCGATTCAACAGGAGCTTATGGACCAGGTAG
>QLOM01008923.1:0-22068 GCA_003313785.1 Termitomyces sp. MG148
CCATAGCCTCCAGAGGTCGCTGATAAGATCGGGGCTGGGCTCAGCGCAGCAAAGCTATAATTAGCGACTTTTGTTGATAGCAGTTTGGCGGCTCACTCAGGCGAACAGGCGCGACGTGGACGACACATGACTAGGTGGCCACGGGATGTTTAGTGCACGGGACTTCCAGACCACAGGACCTGCCCACCTGACTGTTAGCGCACGGACCACACACATGACCTCGGGCTTGATAACAGGTCACCGATCAAAGATAACCGGCGCCTCATAAGATTACGCGTTTAACGACTTGCCGACGGCTATCAGCAGAGCGCCACTTCTTCAGCCCCGGTGCCTAGCAGTTAGCGATGCTTACCTTTACCGACACTTAGCGACTTTGGCAACGCCAGCCCCCCTTGATTGTTTCAGACCCCAGGATAGTCACCGTTTATTTGGCTACTTTCAGTGCTCACTTGGTGACTTAGCGCTTGCCGACTGATAGACGCCGCGAGTTAGCTATTTCACATTCTATTTTTCTTGTCATAATCCGTTCCCCATTTTGTTACTTAGCGACTTATAGTTTAATTAACACGGCGACTTAGCGCCTATAAATACTGTACATATTTTGTCTTAGGAGCATCGAATTCTATCCCCACAGTTCAGATCTCAACTTGCGCTCACTAAGTTCCTCAAAGTCGCCAAGGGACTTACTATCGTTACCGACTACGCTAAGCTTGCCGCTTCTTCGCCAGTCTTGCCGACTGTCTAGGGGCTATACGAGCACACTTTGACTACGTTACGTTGCCAAGTCCTTGCCGACTATTGGCACCCTAGCGCCTCGCAGGCGACACGGCTTAGATCGCTAAGCACCTTTCTTCATTTACTAAATTTTCCTTAAACAAACTAAGTCTCTGGGACCCTGCCCAGACTCCCTCTCAACTAGCGACTGCCCAACGCATTACCTTCCACAGTAGCTAGGTACCGTTTACCCTTGACAGTACTTAGCGACTTTTGGGCGTCATCATCGCCCTTACAGTAATGTCTCTGAGGACTTCCAAATTGAATGAAATATCCTTGGTGACCCACTTGCTGACATGCCAACCCTTGACCCCAAACCCACCGCTATTCCAACCACCAGATTGCTTTACCGAGGAACACCAGAAACAGTTCATTAGTGACCACAATACTGGCTTCCTCACAACTCTCAAATTAAACCTACTTACCAACCTCATGAAACAGAACCAAGCATTTGCCTGAGAGGACTCTGAGCGAGGTAGCTTCCATACCAACTTCTTCCCACCTCTCGTCATACCAACCATTCCTCATGTACCCTGGACTGAACACAACCGCTCCATACCACCTGGACTTGAAGCCAAAGTCTGCCAAATAATCTGCAGCAAGATCAAAGCTGGTGTCTACAAGCCCTCCAATAGCGTTTACCGCTCCTGCTGGTTTTGTATACTCAAGAAGAATTGTAACCTCCGTATTGTTCATAGTCTTGAGCTGCTAAATAGGGTCACTATACAGCACTCTGGCGTCCCACCCTTTCCTGACCACATTGCCGAATCTTTTGCTGGTAGGATCTGTAGTGCCACTCTTGACCTTTATGTCAGCTACAATGAGTGACTTATTCATCCTTCTTCATGTGACCTCACCACTTTCCAGACACCCTTTGGCACCTTGTGACTAGTCACCTTGCCAATGGGTTGGACTAACTCATTGCCAATTTTCCATGACAACGTCAACTATATTCTTCAACCCAAAATCCCTGAATTTGTTCAAAGCTTCATTGACAATGTAGGCGTTAAGGGTCCCAAAGACTGGCGACTCATAGATGGCCTTCCAGCAACTCACCCTGACAACCCTGGCATCTGCTTAGCGCTATGGGATTTCTTCCAGCTACTTAACCACATCCTCCAGCGCATGAAGTATAGTGGAGATATGTTCTCTGGGCACAAGCTAGTACTCTGTGCTCCATGCTTCAAGATCTTTGGCCACGTCTGCATGCCTAGCAGCTGCATTCTCAACGAGTTGTGCTTAACCCTGTTGGATTGCTGGGATGTATGCCACAATCTTTCAGAGGTACACGCCTTTCTAGAAACTGTTGGTGTCCTCTGCATCTTTATTAAGAACTTTGCCCATTGCACCCACCACCTTACTCACCTCACACATGCTAATGCCCTTTTTGAATTTGGTCCCAAGCAAGTTGCCGCCCAACAAGATCTAGTAAAGGCACTACATGAAGCCCAACTCCTTGTTCCCATTGATTACCAGTTGCCAGACCCTGTTATACTGGTGGTTGACACCTCATGCATCGCAGTTGGATTCTTCTTGTGTTAGTGCCTTAGCAACAATTGAAAACAAAGGTACTACAACCACTTTGGATCAATCACGCTAGACAACAGAGAGGCCAGGCCAAGTTGGAACTCTATGGTTTCTTTAAAGCCTTTCAGATGCTAAGAATGTATTTCATTGGCATATGAAACCTCATTGTGGAAGTGGATGCTAGGTACATCAAAGGTATGCTATAGAATCCTGACATACAGCCCTTTGCCAGCATGAATCACTGAATAGTCACTATCCTCATGTTCCACTTTGAGCTGGTACACATTAAAGGCACCTTTCATGGACCTGATGGACTTTTCTACTAACCATTACAGCCTACTAACTCTTTTCCTAACCAAAGCCACAACAACGTCTTGAGTAACTGGAGAGACCAACTCCACAGATTTATGCACCTTATACAGCTTCCTATCCACCTCCTCCTTAGCAACTGACCCTCTAGCACTTTCCTACACCCAATTGTCCCTTATCAACCAACTTGCTTTACCGCTGATGACGCCCAAAAGTTGCTAGGCACTGTCAGAGTCAATAATAGCCTAGCGCAGTTATAAGTGAATGTGTTGGACACGCTAAGTAGTGAGGGTTGAGTCCTGGCAGGGTCTCAGAAACACACATAAGTGAAGGAAAGGTTATTGAAGTTAAAAGAAAGATGCTTAGCACAGCTAAGCACTGGTAACTAGGCCGTAAGTGCCTAGGTCAAGTTTGCATAGTATCTTGATTAGTCCCATAGGTGGACTAGCATAAAGTGTACACCCATAGTTGGTGCCTAATATGTGAGGAGTCAAAGAGGAGCTGTAAACTCTGGTGATTTCTTGGTAATTGTGGTAGCTATGTACAGTTTTTATAGAAAAGGTAAGAAATCATATGTAAAATATCGCTAAAGTGCTTTGACAATATAAATAAAAAATATAACCTAAAAAGTATTTGTGTGCTAAGTGGTAGGATCAGTAGTTAAGCATGAAAATGATGCATTTCAGCTGTCTGTCACTTGTCAATTTCTTTAGCCATCGGCTAGTACTCCATTCTTCAATTATCACAAGTCCTTAGATGGAACTTAGAGCAAAACTGCTCCAAAATGTGCTAAGAAGCATTGGTAAGCACTAGAGAACATTGGTAGGTGCTAAGGAATGTCAGTAAGTGCTAGAGAGCGTCGGTGAGTGCTAAGGAGCATTGGTAAGCGCTAGAGAGCATTGGTAAACGCTAGAGAGCGTCGGTAAGCACTAAGGAGCGTTGGTAAGTGCTAGAGGGAGTCGCTGAAATGTAGCTTTCTGTGCTGAGTCTGAGTGGAGTCTCATCACCGCCCCTCTCACATTCTTTACCACCAACATTACCAACAAGTTGCCAACTATAAAAAGAGTTGAAGAACCCAAGCCCCTCAGAGAAAACAGCACTAACCTCGCCTACAACTCAGTACTCAGGAGCACTAAGGCTCAAGCAGACAATGCACACCTAGACACCATCCAAGACTGGTTGAACTCTCTTAAGCAATTTAGCCACTTTAGTGACAACAAATATGCCACCTTCATATGTTATATCACCAACTTCTTCATTAGCAACAATCAACTCTGGTGACACAACAAGAATGGTGCGCACAAATTAGTAGTGCAGCTTAGCAATTGACTCAGGATCTTATGCGCCATGCATGACAACTTAGGCCACAGGGAACTTTATGCCACACACGCTATACTGTTGGAATGCTTTTGGTGGCCTCACATGCAAGCAGATGTTGCTTAGTATGTAAAGAGTTGTCACCTCTGTCAGATCCAGCAGACTCACCAATTGCTCATTCCGCTGACCATTGCTACACCAGTGCCTCTCTTCAGCAAGATCTATATTGACACAATGCACATGCCCAAGTCAGGTCGCTACAAGTATATTATCCAAGGTCGTTGCTTGCTAGTGCACTGGCCTGAATGTAGAATGCTCCAAAGAGAAAACATGGATGCTATAGCTAAGTGGTTGTTTGAAGATGTCATTTGCTGCTGGGGAGTGCTAAGAGAGATAGTTACTGACAATGGTGCCCCCATCATCAAGGCGCTGACCTACCTTGCCAAGAAGTACAACATCTACCACATATGCATCTCTGGCTACAACAAACGCGCTAATGGTCTTGTAGAGCGCCCTGACATGTGCCAAGCCCTCTTCAAGGCGGTACCCAGCAACAAGTCTAGATGGAGTGAAGCGACCTACTCTGTTTTCTGGTCAGAAAGGGTAACTATACGCAAGCGCATGGGTTGCTCACCTTACTATGCAGCAACTGGCACCCATCCCCTACTATCTGCCGACATCATTAAAGCAACATACTTGCAACCAGTGCCCAACTTTCTACTATCTACTACCAACCTCATTGCACAACGTGCCATTGACCTCCAACAATGAAGTGAAGACTTAGCATGCCTACACAAGACAGTCTTTAGCGCCAGACAGAAAGCAGCGCTAAGGTTTGAGACGAACCACAGGGCAACCATCAAAGACTACAACTTTAGCTGTGGGTTGCTAGTGCTTATGAAGAACATCCAAGATTGAGACCACACACAACAAGAAAATGCGCTCTTGCTACTTGGGGCCATTGGTAGTTATCTCTTATAACCGTGGAGGCGCTTACATCCTTTGTGAACTAGATGGGTCAGTACTGCATAAGCCAGTTGCCGCCTTCTGCCTACTCCCTTATCTTGCACATGATCACATACCCTTGCCACTCAAGGCACTAGACATCAATATTGCCAAACTCAGAAGAAACCAACTTATTGGATGACAACAACTTGTTGCCTAAAGAAGAAGAAGACTGAAATACCATCCACTTTCCTTACCAACTCTCTTTCCTTTCCTTACTTATCTTTTACTATACAGACATTTTACTTTACCTCAAGACGCAGCATTAGTGACTTTGACTGCTGCCTGGCACCTTGCACAACTCCTCACAAGGGTTTTCTGCTATGATGATCTACTGAGTGTTCTCTTAAAAGCCCAAGTTGCTACAAAATCACATTTGCTAAGCCTTTCTTTTTCTAAGTTCTTCAAAAAAAACCCATGTTCCTTTACTATACAAACAGACTTTCTTACTATTGTTTCTTACTGTCCACTATTGCAAGTTCCAAAGATATTTATATTACATTTTGTTCTACTCAGTGCTCAAGCTATGTAATGCACTCTTACTGCGCTAGCACTGCCTCACAGTCCTGCTGATACCACCTCAAGATATTGATGCTGCAATTCAGCATCCTTCTTCTCATCCTCAGTCCTGCCATCTCCAAACACAGACTATAGAATCCTCACAAAGGCTCTATAAAATAAACTAGCAAAAGCGATTCCTGGAATCATATATGAGAACTAGGCAGGATTTATGAAAGGAAGGAGCATATACAACCAGGTGAAGATGGTAAAACTGATGATAGACCTTGCTGAGGAAACAAAAATAGAAGGAGCCATAATGGCACTTGACCAAGAAAAAGCCTACAACAAAATATGTCACAACTATTTATGGAAAGTACTGGAGAGATACAACCTACTACAGAACTTTATAGTGACTGTTAAAGCTCTATACAACTCAGTGAAGACAACAATCATGATAAATGAGGTGCTGAGTAAACCATTCAAAGTCAAAAGAGGAGTGAGACAAGGAGATCTGCTATCCTGTCTCCTATTCAACATCACAATAGAACCATTAGCTACAATGCTAAGAAACTCAGATATCAAGGGTTTCAAAATAAATGGAATGGAAGAGAGACTGGTTGCACTACTGTTTGCAAACAATACAACTGTCTTCTTGTCAAAAGAGGATGGTTTTGACGAATTAAAAGAAGTACTAGATAAATGATGTAGAGCATCAGGAGCAAAGTTTAACATAGAAAAAACAGAAGTAATACCAATAGGTCCCAAAATATATAGGAGACAAATAAGAGACACAAGAAGAATCCACTCAGAGGATGTGGGTAATGAGATAGCAGAGAACATTAAAATAGCCAAGGAGGGCAAGTTAGTGAGAACTCTTGGATGCTGGGTTGGCAACAAGATAGACCAGAGCAAATCCATGGGGACCAACAATACAAAAAGTTGAGAAAATGCTGAAACAATGGAGCCAGACAAACCCTTTGATGAAGGGGCAGAGACACATAATAAATATGTTTGTGGGAGAGATGACATTCTACCTAACAAAAGTACAGGGAATGCCTAAAGATATAGAACACCAAATAGAGAAGATGATAAGAGACTACATGTGGAACAGGTCAGCCTCCATGCTAAAACTAGCAATCCTATATGAACCAGCAAAGAATGGGGAAGGGGCCTACTTGATATTAAAAGCCAAAATGAGGCAATACACCTGTTGTGGTTGAAGGAATACATGAAACAAAGACGGAATAGACCAATATGGGCGTATATAGCAAATGAGATGATAAGATGCAATGCAAGAGCAAGCAACAAGATAGAGGATGCATGAGACAGCATAAACCAATTTCTCCAGATGTGGAAAGCAAAGACAGAGAGATGTGACAGCATAAACCAATTTCTCCAGACGTGGCTAGCAAAGACAAAGAGATCATCAATCCTCCCAGAGGACCTATGAAAGATGATTAGCACCGGAACAAAAAACAGAGTACTATGGGGATATGAGCTCTTGGATAAGGCAAAAATGGAGATGTCAATATGGCACCACCCAGGCATTGATAAAGATGGAAGAAAAGACAATAACACAATGAAGAGTAAGCACCTGAGGAAAGTACACAGAATATCAACAGTTGGTGATGCATGCTGGATGATAGCAAGACTGGGAGACAACGAGCATAGGCACAACAATTTCTGCAGGTGTGTCAGTTGCCAAGAAGATGTCAAAAAGGGATGCGACACACCAAGTGAATGCACAATAAACATGGGAAGACAAATAATGAAGCTGGAGACAAACTAGAGACTGGGAGCTGAACAGGAAGAACAAGAGGTCAGACAACACCCAGGGAACATGGAAATGACAAGGTACAAAGGAAGGGAGAGAGCAAAAGAAATAGAAGATGCAATCAGAGTATTCATGGGGGAGGAAGTGGAAAGCACACCAAATACACCTGACCATACAAATGAAGCTACTCCACAACATGACAACAGTGTATACAGATGGATCATGCACAAATAATAGCGACAAAAATGCAAAAGCAGGTAGCAGGATATGGTTTGGAAGGAACAACTGGAGAAACAACTACACAAAGGTACCAGGACTAATCCAGTCAAACCAAACAGGAGAAATCTATGTGATACAAAGGGCAGCTGAAATAGTGAATAAAGGAATCCTACACATTAGAAGTGATTTAAAGTATGCCATAGATGGGCTAATAAACCACATACAAAAGTCGGATGATATAGGATGGATAGGAGTAAAGAACAGTGCACAAATGAGACTAGCAAGAGATAAACTTGATGCAAGAAAGGGCCCAACATGGTTCAAATAGGTTAAGGGACACAATGAAGAGGAAGGAAAGGCAAAAAAAGTACAGATAAGCAGAGACAAACACAACCTGACAACACGTATGAGGCTGGATGATGGCAGTATGGAGCAAAACTAAGCCAAACATCACAATCACTCCTTTACAAAGGCATCAGGGCAAGGAAAACAGAAAACCAGATGAATAACTGGAGAAGCACAAAGAAAAACATAAACAAAACTAAAGCCTCAATAGAAAGAAGAACAGGCACCAAAGTAACTGAAAACAGAATTTGGTTATCTCTGCACCAGAAGGATTTCACAAGGACAGTATGTGAATTCTTGTGGAAGAGTATGCACGGAATATACAAGATAGGAAACTACTGGGAAAACATACCAGGATATGAAGACAGGAAAATGTGCAAGATATGTAATTGACATAACCCAAGCACTCCCCAGAAACAACACCTACCCAACGGATAACACGGAATCCTACACTACTCTTGACAAGGACCAAAAATTTAATAGACAAGATCTCTCAAACAGACCAGTGCAGGCTTGAGTCAGAGTCAGTTGTTTGCTGCAGGCACTGGCAATCACAAGAGAGAAGAAAACTGTTGGTCTCTAAGCCAAACAATCAGTGCAAGAAACACCAGTCAGCAAAACTCAATACACACCAGCTGCATGCTGGAGCATGTACCACTAAGCCAGGAGAGTTAAAAGTCACAGGAGTTAGCTCTCCTGCACAGTGCTAGGGCATGCAATAGGATTGGGTACTTGCAAAAATATTGTTGGAATGCATCAGTAGACCACTTCCCAGCTGCTTGAATGATGTGGAAAGGTATGCCCACTTCTGCCAAGAATGTAGCCCCTCTCAGAGCGCAAGGATTGACCAGCAATTTGTTTGCCAAAGAACATTCAAAGGTGTTTGATAAAGAATGTACATGTTAGAGGGAGACCATCAGTGGCTAGCCAGAGTTTACAATGGAGGGGGAACAGTTTTTGTTGACTGTTCCAGTATCTGACAAACCACTGGAATGAGTTGATGGCATGTTTGATTCATTTAATGAGAACACAATTGCCTTCAAAAAAGGCATCCACTTTGTGTGTGAGGAGGAGGAAAGAGTAAGAGTCAGGGGTAAATGAAACCAATGGGGCTGACACAAGCTTTCTGTAATCTCACAATGACTTCTCATCTGGGAGGACCATCTCTCCAAGCCTGAGTAGACCATAAAAGCCTGTAAGTAGCATTGCAAGGAAAAGGAGATCATTGTAGTAGGTTGAATCAGCATAATGGTTGATAATGCACAGAAGGTCCTTGTGTGTGAGAGTGTGCTTCCTCTTAGTAGCAGTGAAGAAATGCTTCCTTGATCCTGCTAAGGTTTTTGTAACTAAAGTAGACCTTTGCTCTGCTTGGACGCTAGGAAAATAGATCTTCAGTTGATTACAGATGCCTGAGAAGTAACTAGGGATTGACTTCAGATCTATGTAGTAGGACATGTAGGTGACACAAAGTGAGTGTGTTGGCTGTTGGGCTTGTGTCCATGTTGTGAATCTTTATGAAGTTCAGGTAAGAATTCAATGCAGATCTGTAAGAACAGAATGTTGCATCTCCTATGTGCCTCCAGCAATTTATGAGGGAGTTGAAAGTCAAAAAGGGAAAAAGGATTGCACTTCTTTGAATTTGTGGCAGGAGAGTAGATCTGCACAGACGTTGAGTTCACTATGAATTGACGAAGCATAGCACAGAGGAGAACCTTAGAGTATATCACAACACAAAATATATTTGTTATTCAAACTGGAGTTCATAAGTCAAGAATAAGTAAGTATTTTATATGTTAGTAAATAAGACAACATACCTGGAGTTTGTAAGTCAAGGATGACTTGAACTCCAGGTTGGTAGGTAGACTAAATACCCCTATCTGAATCACAATGACACATGGCAAGACATAGCTTAGTAATGGAAGTTTTATACTTAGTAAGTTTGTTTTATACATACATACCAAATGATGCTATGCTGACTTATTGATGAGGTCAGTTGGTGCATTTCCAGACACGTTCCTCAACACTTCCACTTGACAATGGCTGGATATCAATTAATCCGAGTTTTTTGTGGCATTTGGAGAATGATTCTTAAGGCAACAGTTTTGTCAAGATGTCTGCTATCATTTCTTTGGTAGACACGTATTCAAGTTTGATGTTTTTGCGTGCAATGTAATCTCTGACAAAGTGATATTGTATGTCAATTTTAGCACAAGAATGCAATACAGAGTTGTTCAATAGCGCAATACTTCCAGCACTGTCTGAATAAATGATTGTAGCCGAGGTCTGCAGGAAATTCAATTCTGATAATAAAGTGCGCAGCCAAATTGCTTTGCGAGTTGCATTTGAGGAGGCAATATACTCAGCTTCTACAGTAGACGTTGATAAGCCTCTGGCTGAGCTCAGCACACTGGTGCTATTTTTAGTGACTTATATTTTGCAGCAAGCAGGAATCAAACTCAGGCTACAGGACACGACGCACAGGATCACGGGACTTGGCAACCACCTGACTTGGCAACCATGGAACCTTAGTGACCATCTGACTTTGCAGTCATATGATGATCTACTGGTCACATGGCAATTACAAGACTTAGCAACCACGGGACCTTGGCAACCACCTGACTCTGCAATCACCTGATGCTCATCTGACTTCAGCCTGGCCCCCTTTCAGGTCTCTAATCAGAGATAGCTGACTCCAGGACCTTTAGCAATGCCTATCAAAACTCGGTGCTTCTCAAAGATCCAATGTCAGATCAGTTCTAGTGATGCTTATAGCTTATCCAACGCTTAGCAACTTACTCGAAACAGGCTCCTTGATGGTTTCAGGCCTTAGCAACAGTCCCTGCACATTTGATCTTTTTCACTGCTAGCATGTTGAGTTAGCGCTTGCCAACTTGACAGATGCCGTTGCTTAGTGACTTTCACATGCTATTGCTGTAAGGGCGACCTCCGGAGGTTGGGGCTAAATCACACAACTGGCAGAGAGAAATCCAAAGTTTATTAGAAACAGTACAATACGACAGGAAATACAACTAATCACCTTGCAGAAGGAAATCTGAAGAGAACAAGTCTAAGGATCCCTCTGCCGCGGCACGGCGCATCAGCGCAGGTGGCAGAGGCATGGGAATGACTGTACAGTACTTCCTGGAAGGCACAGGAGCATCCTGGAGATCTCCGGGAATCCCTGGAGAACTCTGGGAACCAAAAAAGGAAGTTCCAGAAATGAGAGTCCCCTGACATCACCCTCCCTCTAGGGTGCGGTGTCTTGACGCACTAGGTAGAACAGTTTGCAAATGGCATGGTCAGTCAGGGAGATGGGGTAGAGGCCGCAGATGACTTGGGGTGCTGTGGGATGGTTGCGGTGGAAGTCCCGTACGAGGGCAGGCACATGAACGTTGATGACGCCCAAAAGTTGCTAGGCACTGTCAGAGTCAATAGTAGCCTAGCAGAGTTATAAGTGAATGCATTGGGCGTGCTAAGTAGTGAGGGTCAGAGTCCCAGAAACACATGTAAGTGAAGGAAAGGTTATTGAATTTAAAAGAAAGATGCTTAGCACAGCTAAGCACTGGTAACTAGGCCGTAGGTGCCTAGGTCGAGTTGGCATAGTATCTTGATTAGTCCCATAGGTGGACTAGCATAAAGTGTACACCTGTAGTTGGTGCCTAATATGTGAGGAGTCAAAGAGGGGCTGTAAACTCTGGTGATTTTCTGGTAATTGTGGTAGCTATGTACAGTTTTTATAAAAAGGGTAAGAAATCATATGTAAAATGTCGCTAAAGTGCTTTGACAGTGTAAATGAAAAATATAACCTAAAAAGTATTAATGCACCAAGGCTGTGTGCTAAGCGGTAGGATCAGTAGCTAAGCGTGAAAATGATGCATTTAAGCTGTCTATTACTTGTTAATTCCTTTAGCCATCAGCTAGTACCCCATTCTTCAAGTCCCTATGTTGAACTTAGAGCAAAATGTGCTAGAGAACGTCGGTAGGTGCTAAGGAGAGTCGGTAGGTGCTAAGGAACGTTGGTAAGCGCTAGAGAGCGTTGGTAAGCGCTAAGGAACGTTGGTAAGTGCTAAAGAGAGTCAATAAGCGCTAGAGAGAGTCAGTAAGCGCTAGAGAGAGTTGGTAGGCGCTAAGGAACGTCGGTAAGCGCTAGAAAGCATCGCTAAAATGTAGCTTTCTGTGCTGAGTCTGAGTGAAGTCTCATCAATGTTTTTGGCAGGTTCCCAGGAGTTGTCTTCAATACCGTAGCCCTTCCACTTGACCTTGTACTGTAGTTTGCGCCAGAATATATGGCTGTCCAAGATCTTCTCCACTTCATATTCTGTTCTGTCGTCAGCAAGGATGGGTGGCGGCAGAGGAGAAGCTCACCGGCCAGGGATGGGATTGTCTGGGGCAGGCAAGAGCTTGACCATGTTGAAGACTAGGTGCAGTCAACGCATTCCAACAGGCAGCTGGAGTCAGTACACAAGGGGTTTGACTTGTTGCTTGACCATGTACAGGCCTAGTTGTCGGTGTGAGAGCTTCTGCAATGGTTGAGTAGTTGCAATGTTGGAGGCGTCTAGGTAGATGCTGATGACACCCAAAAGTCGCTAGGCACTGTCAGAGTCAATAGTAGCCTAGCGCAGTTATAAGTGAAAGTGTTGGGCACGCTAAGTAGTGAGGGTTGAGTCCTGGCAGAGTCTCAGAAACACACATAAGTGAAGGAAAAGTTATTGAAGTTAAAAGAAAGATGCTTAGCACAGCTAAGCACTGGTAACTAGGCCGTAAGTGCCTAGGTCAAGTTTGCATAGTATCTTGATTAGTCTTATAGGTGGACTAGCGTAAAGTGTACACCCGTAGTTGGTGCCTAATATGTGAGGAGTCAAAGAGGAGCTGTAAACTCTGGTGATTTCCTGGTAATTGTGGTAGCTATGTACAGTTTTTATAGAAAAGGTAAGAAATCATATGAAAAATGTTGCTAAAGTGCTTTGACAGTATAAATGAAAAATATAACCTAAAAAGTATTGATGCATCAAAGCTGTGTGCTAAGCGGTAGGATCAGTAGCCAAGCGTGAAAATGATGCATTTCAGCTGTCTGTCACTTGTTAATTCCTTTAGCCATTGGCTAGTACTCCATTCTTCAATTATCACAAGTTCCTATGTTGAACGTAGAGCAAAACTGCTCCAAAACATGCTAAGGAATGTTGGTAAGCGCTAAGGAGCATTGGTAAGTGCTGAGGAGCATCTGTAAGCGCTAGAAAATGTCAGTAGGCGCTAAGGAATGTCAGTAAGTGCTAAAGAATGTCAGTAAGTGCTAAGGAGCATTGGTAAGTGCTAAAGAACGTCGGTAGATGCTAAGGAACATTGGTAAGCGCTAGAGAACATTGGTAGGCGCTAAGGAGCATTGGTAAATGCTAAGGGGTGTTGGTAAGCACTAAGGAGCATTGGTAAGCACTAAGGAGCGTTGGTAAGCGCTAAGGAGTGTCGGTAGGTGCTAGAAAGAGTTGGTAGGCGCTAAAGAAAATTGCTAAAATGTAGCTTTCTGTGCTGAGTCTGAGTGGAGTCTCATCAATGTGGTCTCTGGGCTTGTACTGAGGTGCTAGAGTCTGCCCTCAATTGTAGTACCGGGCCATGTTGTCCTTTGCCTTGGTCAGCGTGGCCTTTGTCTCTTTCTGTGCCTTCTGCATGCAGTCAACAAAGTCGTTGACCAACTCATTCTCTAATTGGTGCACGCATGGTTTGAAGCCCATCCAGTGTTGAGGAAAAACGGGGAGACCTGTGTGGATGCATAGACGTGGTTGTTGTACTGGAATTCTGCCTTGGGGAGGAGCTTGTCCCAGTGGTCCTGATGCTTGTTGCAGAATAGCCAAAGGTACTGTTCTAGCTCCTTGTTGATGCACTTGGTCTGTCCATTGGACTGTGGGTGATAGGCGGTGGACGTGTGGAGCTTGATGTGCAGGAGATGGTAGAGTTTCTGGGTGAAGTCTGCCATGAACTGTGGGCCCTGGTCAGAGACGTAGGTGTCAGAAAGACCATGGAGCTTACAGATGTTCTTTCAGTACAAGTTGGCGGCACCCATTGCAGAGCAGGTGGTGTGCGTTGGAATGAAGTGCACCTGCTTACTGTAGAGATCCACAACAACCATAACAGCATTGTATCTGTGTGCATTTGGGAGTTCCACGATGAAGTCAATGGAGGCCACGCTCCAGCGTGCGGCTGGTGTGGGAAGGGAGTGCAGTTGGCTGGTTGGCAGATGTCAGTGGGGCTTTGTCTGGAGGCAGAGGTTGCAGGTGCTAGTGTACATGCTGATGTAGCATGACATCTGTGGCCGCCAATAGTTCTGGAAGACCAGCTTCAGTGTCTTCCAACAGCTGGGGTGTCTGGCAATGTGGGAGTTGTGGTGCTGCTCAACAATGCGCCTCTGGAGCTCCAGGTTGTTTGGCACGTAGATCCGCCCCCAGAAGGTAAGAAGTCCATCCTGCAGCCCCCACTTGTTGGTGCATATGGATTTTGCACTGGAGGGGCATCCTGAGCATAGTGCTAGTGCAGCCTTTGCGACCGCGTCTTCCTGTATTCCCTCCCAGTTACCTCAGCAAATGTCCTGGAGTATGTTGACCTCATCCCCCTGGACTGCCACTCCTTTGAGTGCACAAATGGCAAACAGCTCTGGGCACAGGAGGATGATGTTGTTGTTATCCCCTGCACTGGAACCGTGATCGGTGCACCAGGAGAGGGCATTGGGCTTCCCCATGCTTTGACCGGGCTTGTAGTGCAGCGTAAAGTCGAAGTTGGCAAGGCACAGAGACCACCAGGCCTGTTGACGGTTGAGCTTTTTGGCCGTCCAGAAGTACTCCAGGCTCTTGTGGTCCATCCAGACTTTGAATTTGTGCTAGGCCCCCAACGACCAGATGATTGCGAGCATCTCTTTGTTGTAGATCTTGTGATTCTGTTCCACAGCATTGAGGCTCTTGGAGTAGAAGGCAATGGGGTGCCACTTACCGTCTTCTGGGGACTCCTGGGAGAGGACCGCGCCGGTGGCAAAGTTGAAACTGTTTGCCTTGACTTGGAAGGGCTGGTTGTCGTCAGAGAAGAGCAGAACGGGCTTGGAGGTGATGGCAGACTTCAAGGTGTTGAAGGCCTGCTGCTCTGCATCTCCCCAAGACCAGGCAATGTCCTTCTTGGTGAGGTCAAAGAGGGGCCAAGCGTGGTGGAAGAGGTCCTGGATGAACTGCCAGTAGAAGTTGGTGAACCCCAGGAAGGCCTGTACTTCCTTCTTGTTCTGGGTTTTGGACCACTGCATGACACTAGCCACCTTCACCGGGTCCATCTCCGCTATGCCATGGGAGATGATGAGTCCAAGGTACTCGATGCAGGTCTGCTCAAACTCACACTTCTTTGGCTTGAGGTAGAGCTAGTGCTGGTAGAGACAGTCCAGGACAACTTGCGTGATCCGATGATGTTCCTCCAACGTCTTGGTGTAGATGAGGATGTTGTCGAGATACACGCATACCACGCCATTGGCTATGAGGTCCCAGAATATGTAGTTCATCATGGTTTGGAAGGTGGCGGGGCTGTTGGTGAGTCCAAAAAACATCACCAAAAGTTCAAACAGCCTACGGTTGGTCCGGAACGCTGCCTTCCATTCATCTCCCTCCTGGATGCGCACGTTGTTGTAGCCCCAACAGACATCCAACTTAGTGAAGTAGCACGCACCCTGGAGGTTGTTGATCAGCTCCAAGATAAGGGGAAGTAGGTAGTGGTTCTTGACAGTCATCGCGTTGAGTATGCAATAGTCCTGGACCAGCCAGAAGGAACCATCCTTCTTCTTGATGAAAAACACCAGAGAGGCCATTGAGGACTTTAAGGAGCAGATTTATCTGGACTCCAGATTCTCCTGGAGGAACGTGTCAAGCTCATCCTGCTCTTTGGGCGTGAGCAGATAGACCTTGCAGTTGGCCAGCTTTGAGTCTGGCAGGATCTCGATGGCGTGGTCCCACTGCTTGTGTTCTGGGAGGGAGTTAAACAAGGCCTTGGAAAAGATGTCCTCAAAGTTGTGTAGGTGGTTGGAGACCGCATCCTGGAAGGCCCTGGGAGGGGCATTGATAGGGGCTTAGTACTGCTGAAGGCAGGATAGCCCCAAAACAGCAAAACGGGAACTCCAGTACAAAGGGGCGGTAGAGGCAGCGAGTCAAACCTCACAGCATGGCAGACTCAGAGAGGAGATGCATGAAGCCCTGGGCCAACGGATCAAGGAAGAAGTAACCATGCTAGCCATGGGGAAGCGGACTGAGTAAACGGCAAGAACAGTGACGCCCGCAGCGGCAGCAGGGGAGTGCTCGCATTTGAATAAGGAGTGATGGAATGAAGGCCCCACAGGCAGAACAGAAAATGGAAGATGGAGCAGAGAGAGGTAATGTTTGAGGTAGGGGGCTACCGCCCACCTCCCCAAAGTACTATAAAAACTGTACCATAACTTGGAATAAAAACAACTTTTCCCCTCAGAGATCACCCAAAGAGTACAGAGTACAGATCTAATGGGTGTCTTGTGACTTTCCAATAGCGTCCAGCAACTTTCCAACAGCATCCAGCAACTTTCCAACAGCGTCTAGCAACTTTTTGACGGCAACTTGTTACTTTCCGCTGCTGACTTCCAAACTCCAACTTAATACAGGTACTCTTAGCATTGGCAATACTGAGTGGTAATCACAAAAGATTCCTTGCATATTATCAGTCACATCTATAGCTTTCCAACTAAATTCCAAAGACTTGCAACTAGTCTAAATTCTGCTTATAGGGAGATTGTGATGCTAACAGTGTTTGTCGCGAAGGCCTGGGCCAGCCTTTGGGAAGTGGTCTGGCTGGCCCGGATCTTCTTCACGGCTGGCAAGGGTCTCAGTGTAGTGGCGTAGATGCAGTCTCCTACCTCGATGGCTTTGTCCAGAAGCTCTGAGTCCAGAGTGGGTAGAAACTCCCTCTTGTGTCCTTCTTCCTGGCCAGGGTTCCCTCTGCTATGTCTGTTAGAGGGCCTCTCTACAAGGGAACGCCAGAGGCAGGAGGTCCAGCAGGTCAAGGTCCGCAAATGGGAGGTATCCTACCTGGCATGCTTGGATAGCTGCATGTTCCTGCATTGTGGTGCGCCGCTCCTTCTTCACTTCAGCCGCACAGGTAGTGCAGCACCAGGGGCACCAACTTATGCTGATTTCCCTGGAGGTCCAGTCAATTTCTGGATTGTGCTCCTGGAGCCAGGAAAATCCAAGAATCATCTCCTGCTTGCCAATGCTTGTAACTGTGAAGGTGGTGCGCTCCATGTGGGACTTGTAGTGCAGGACAAGGTCCACCATGGACTTGATGGATCTCACTTTGTTACGAGTGCCGTTGACATTGTACACTGGGATGGGAGACAGGAGGGGTCGAGTTGTGAGCTGGTGCTACTTTACATAGCTAGCGTCCACAAAGAGTCCGGTTGCTCTGGAGTCCAGGAGGGTGGCTACGCTCCGGGTTTGCTGCGTGTTGGTGGTTTTGATCTCCACGTTCATCCAGAGTAAGTTCAGTGATGGGGTGGACGCTATGACGTAGCGGCGGGGGAGGCGGTATTTCCAGGCAGAAATGCGTGCCCGGAGAGAGGTTGAGGAGGGCTTGGGAGAGCCTGTGAGTACGTCAGGGGTAGTGCTTAGGGTTGGAGGGGCTGAGTTGTTGACAGAAGTTGTATTGATTTCTTCTACCAACAGACATGTGAACCTGTTAGCACTAGGCGACGGAGGCGTACTTTTCACCTGTTGCATTCCTAAAAACCCTCCTGTGACTCCTCCAACTCTCTGGCAGCAAGAGGGGTCTTGTGCGTGCTCTCCTAGGCAGGGGTGTCCAGAGAGGGGATTCTGGCCGCGTTGCAGGCTGCCAGGAGTTGTAGGAGCAGCTCCTCCTGCTCCTCCAAGAACAGATACCAGACCTCAAGGCCCTGGGAGCAATGACAGACAAAGTGGCCCGGTGCACCGCAGTGTTGGCACAAGAGCAAGAGAGGCATGCACTGCCAGGAAGTATCCACATCCATGGGTGCGCCCGGAGGCAGTACCAGAGGTGTTGACAGCGCTGCCAGCAACGCTGCCAGAGGCAGAGTGGTTAGTCAATGGGGGAGCAGAGTGGAGAAGCGCAAGAAGGAGGCAGGAGTTGCAACCTTGTAGAGCTCCTGTTTGAGCTCCATGAGCTGCCACTGCTCCCAAGCTACCCAATACCATGATAGAACCTGATTGTTCACTGGGTGCCCTTCCGCAAGGTTGTCAATGTGCTCCATCAGGATTGGATGGAGCCCCTCCCAAAAGGTGAGGCACAGCTGCCGGCCATTGGGGTACTTGGCCTGTTCTACCAACATGCAGAACAAGTGGATGTACTTGTCCAGGGCTTGCTTCCCTTGGCCATACTGATCCCTGTCTTGCAGGACCAATGCGGCGGTTTTGGCAGGGTTCTAGGGAAAGAACTTGTCTTGGAACTCCTGTTCAAACTTGGCCTAGTCCGCAAAACTCCTGACGCCGCCAGGGCATTGGAAGACCCTCATTGTGTAAGTGGCTGCCCATCCCAACTTCATATAGAACAGGACCCACACAATCTTCAGCTTGTTAGAAACAAAGTTGTCACCACAGAGTTGGATGTAGGTGATGCAGGACTGGAAGAAATGTTTCCCAGATGCTGATGCAAAATGTAGGGTTTGTTGAACTAATCAGAGGGACTCTAATCAGTGTAGACAACAAAACTTTACTTTTGTGAGTTTTGTGGGGCTATGACACAGAAACTAACATTTGTAATGAAGTTGTAATGGTTTTTGTAGTTTAAATTTATTATTATAATGAACCAAGGTAGTCCACACAATAAACGGTCTCTAAAAAGATACCAAAAAGCAACCCTAATGAAGTCCACTAAATGATAAGCCTAAGTAGTCACACTCACTGGAGACCCCAAGCCACACAAATGGTTTATTCACTAGATTAACAAAGTTAAGCTTTAGTTTGAGCAAACTTAGTTCACACAAATGTAGGCTATAAGCTTTATTAAAGCTAGTCTGAAGTACTTTACTGATTAGCCTAAGTAGTCCACTCCCTGGAGACCCTGAGCTGCACAGGTTTTCCTTAGCTGGGTCCCCCTTTTCCTTGTCCTATTTATACCCCTTTTCCTGTGCACAGACCATGCATGATTGGCGTGTCCACAGACTTCCTATTGGTCTGGGTGCTGGTTAAGATTGAGCCGGCTGGAGGTCAATTTAATAAAATTTACTGAATTGAAAGTTTTTGCTTCGGCAGCCGGTTTCAGGCTATTTCCAGCCTCCAGTTTCCACGTTTCCATCATCTGTGACCTGCTAAGGGTCCTTCCGTTGTATCCGCATGGTTCTGGGGAGTCTGAAGGTACCCAGGGGGGCGGGATAGCACTATAATTGAGTGCTGTAGGACTCTGGAAAGAAAAGTCACAAAGGTTTGATGGAATTGATGCACTGATCGCAGATCATAATCCAGGATCTTTGATTGATTCCATCAATCCTTAATTTAGACTGATTTTGGTATTTGGATCTTGATCCAAGATTAGATAGTATTAATCTAATCTATTTTGATGGCTGCCAAGTGCTGTGCTATTTTCAGCTTTATCTTTGATTGCAGATCTCTCCATGATTGAATCAGCTTCTTTTGGCACAGCCACATCTTGCTTATCATTTCCATCAAGATCTTACTCCGGATCATCAATGATTGATTGATGGAAGCCTTGGCTATCACTATTTCGGCATTACTCAAAGATATGCTTATAAACTCAACAATTTATGCACTGTTTGACATTGTTTGACTAGTTTTAGACTTGTTGGGAGGCGTGGAACATTATGGTACATACAGTCTACAGTTTTTGGCTGTTTGGTATGTCTGGCTTATGGTTTTCAGCCTTATTTTAGACATACTTTGTATTTTGTCTTGTACCACTTATAATGCTACATATTTTATTGTTCCATCATGGCAGGCCACCGTATCAATGCGCAGTCACCATTGTACGCATCAGGGATTGCCAGGCACAGGATATGGGAGTGCTCCCATGCTGGAAGAGGGGATTACATGGTGCAAGGGTGTTGCACTGGCAGGGTAGGTGGCAGGGGGTTGGCTGCCACCAGAGCAAGGCATTCTAGGAGCGTGCGGAGGGAGTCGGAAATAGTCTCAGTGGTTTGGCAGAGGTGGGAGAGTTTGGTAGTGTGCTGGGTGAGGGAAGCTTGCGTGAATTGCACTTATGTTTCTAGATGGAGCAGGTGGGTCCAGGCTTCCTCACCAGAGGCCGTGGTGTCCAAGAGAGATTCTGAAGCAGCCAGCTGAGACATAAATAACATCGGTGCTTAAGCCCAGTGGAGAAGCAACAGATAGGAGCTGGAAAAGATTCAGTGGCTATAGAGGGCTTCCAGACTAGGATTAAAAGACTTGTTCTGCTGTAAGAGTGACCTCCGGAGGTTGGGGCTAAATCACACAACTGGCAGAGGGAAATCCGAAGTTTATTAGAGACAGTACAATACGACAGGAAAATCAACTAATCACCTGGCAGAGGGAAATCCAAAGGGAACAAGTCTAAGGATCCCTCTGCCGTGGCACAGTGCATCAGCGCAGGTGGCAGAGGCATGGGAATGACTGTACAGTACTTCCTGGAAGGCATGGGAGCATCCTAGAGATCTCCAGAGAACTCTGGGAACCAAAAAAAGAAGTTCTGGAAATGGAAGTCCCCTGACAATTGCCCTTGTCATTATTTTTCTTGATTGATTAATTAGCAACTTTTAGTTTAATTAACATGGCGACTTAGCACCTATAAATACTGTACATATTTTGTCTTAGCTATCATTGAATCATACGCCCCACAGTTCAGATCTCATTTTAGCGCATTCTAAGTCCTCAGAGTCGCTAAGTAATACAAGTCTTGCCGACTCTACCTTACCGACTTTGCTTGCTGACTTTTGTACTTACGGTGCCATATGAGCACACTATCACCAAACGTCAACGTTGCTAAAGTCCTTGCCAACTTCTAGCACTCTAGTGCCTTGCAGGTTTATGGCTTAGATTGCTAAGCAACTCATTTATTCTTCTAAGTTCAACTCTATTAAAAAGACTAGGCTTCTGGAACCTTGCCCAGGACTCTCTCAACACTAGCAACTGCTCAACACTACTCATTTGTGAGGCGTTAAGTTTACCATCCACCTGGACAGTGCTTAGTGACTTTCCGGCATCATCAAATTGGAGCCCACCACAAGGGACTTTAGGGCAAAATTCTCCCAAAAACCCGTCTTCAGCATCAGCGCCGCCTTCTCAGCCAGTTGGCAGGCACCCTTCAGTCTATACACCAATTGCCATCTATGCCACAGCTACCTGGAGCTTTACCTCACTGGACTCTAGTGCAGAAACTTGCCGACGCCTCAGCCAACCTCATAGTTGACGACATTAGCAACCTCTTCCTTTGCTAGCTTGACTTTGAACCCATTGTTCCCAGACATCAGACACCTCTTGCTGACTTAGCACAAGGGTCACCAAATTCACCCCTCACACCATTATCTCAGCTATTTAGAACACCAACTCCTACACCACCACTCACACCAGTACACTTACCAACTCCTACATTACCAACTACATGCTTACCAAACACCATGGAGGCAGCTGTACCTCAGCGCATGCTGCCTCAGAACCACTTCTCAGTACTAAAATGGGACAAAACTAAACCACAGGAACTCACTCAGTATTTTAAGGAACTAGAATACCTCTTTTGTGACTATGGCATTACCAACCACACCCAGATGAAGGAATATGTGGCACAATATGTATCATACAACATGGCAGAAACTTGGACTGGACTCAGGGAATTTAGTGCCTCAGTTCCTGTCCCTAGCAACCAACCAATAGGACCCCTGGCCTTAGCAACTTATGAGGAATGGAAAGTAGCAGTAATCCGACTCTATCCAAGCGCTGAGGAATCCACTAGGTACACAGTAACAGAACTGCAAAAACTAGTACAGGACACATTTGACAATGGTATTTATACACTTGGTGCTCTCTCTACTTACTACAGAGACTTCCAGAGAGTCGCTAGGTGGTTACTTCAGAATGACAAGCTCTATTGCAATGAGGAATGTTGCTTATTCCAGCAAGGTATCTCCACGTCACTATGGACATGGATTGCTAAGCGCCTTGAGATCTTACAGCTGTAAGGGCAACCTCTGGAGGTTGCGGCTAAGTCACACAACTGGCAGAGGGAAATCCAAAGTGTATTAGGAGCAGTACATACAACAGGAAAATAACTAAGCACTTGGCAGAGGAAAATCCAAAGAG
>QLOM01008936.1:0-12913 GCA_003313785.1 Termitomyces sp. MG148
GTACATCGCATTACTCAAGCTCATCGTCGAGAAACCCTTTGAAGAAACGAAGGATGTCACGAACATCGATGTCAGTTCGACAGCGGTTACGCTTTGTAATTTCCTCGCAAGCTTCGCTGGACCATCGTCGTATCGCCTCAAAATCAAATTTTGCATGATGTCCGAGAGTGCTTGCGTCCGTAGTGATACTTTGGGAATGCAAAAGAACAGCAGTGCTCGTCGCCATATTTTGGACATCATCATAGGCTGGATGCAGCCCATGACATCTTCAGCAGTACGATTCGTGATTGTCATGAGACGACCTTCTTTTGTGCTGAATCCGACCATCAGGGTACAGGATCTGGATATGCAACTCTGGAAAACGAACTGAATATGGCGTGCTTGCGGACCTCCGTCAAACTTCTGGACCGACTGGAACTTCGTCCGGTTGGTGTAAATGCTGGCGACGACAGTGTCCATGTCGTATCGAGGCTGTTTAACAAATATTCGGGTGCACTGCTGCAAGCCTTGGAAACGTATCAGAATGACGTTCTCGTTCGTTTAGATTAGCTCGAAAGGGTGATGAGAACTGATATTTTTTACTTCACAGGCATCCGACAGCATGTCTGAACTGGGTTCAATCCACCAGGTATTTAGCTCTCTTCATCAATCAGGTGGGTTTTGCTGACCCCCGATCTAGAAAATGCGGTTCTCACCGAAAGAGGCAGATGTCAGAGAACTTGTGATTGCTGGGCTCGCGCATCTCGTCAGTGCCAATACTGAGAGTGGATTCAAACAATGTCTCCCCCTTGCATACGATGAGGACAACAGAAAGCGAGCTATTTTTGCACATGTATTTGCCCGTGTCATCGGTCAGGGTACTACCTTTGAGCCCGAGGATCGCTCAGCGTTCAACGACAGGAACAATCGTCTGCGCGAGGTAGGTCATGCAGTTGGCCTTCCACCCAGTGTTTGCTGAACGTTTTTATCTAGTTGGTCAAAGGATCCGATGCAAGTGTTGCGTCTATATGGCTTTTTCTGATTACCCACACTAGTGTTTCTAGATGGCCCTTGCACTGACCATATGTGAAGTCTGTCCGCCGCAGGAGGTGGGTATAATGATTAACGTTCTCCTCAATATCTTCGACACACGCGAGTCCCTTATCAAATTTATGAAGATTATGATTGATCGGGATCTCGCTGCGATTGGTAAGGGTTTCCTGTCGTTGAATTTCCGCTGTTAATCTTTCAAGGAAGACACTGAACAGAGCATCTTCCGCGCCGATACCACATGTACACGATTTTTTTCTGCATTTGCTAAGATTCATGGATACAATTACCTACGAACATTGGTTCAGCCTCTCATAAAGATCATGGTCGAAGATTCTTCAGGTTGTGGGTATGACCTGGACCCGACCAGAGTCAGTGAAGAGGAGGCCAGAAGGAATGCTTTGCACGTGGAACTGGTCGCGTCGCACTTTCTGGAGATACTCTCTGCATCAATGCCTGCTCTGCCGCCAATGTTCCGCGAGATATGTGCCCATATCATGTCCACCGTGTTAGTCCAATCTACTATTACTCATTTTGAATCACTCAGCCATTTTATGTATAGAATCAAGACGTGGCCGGAGGCTAAATACGCTGCAACCGGTGCATTCATGTTCCTGAGGTACTAGTTGATTTATTCTTTGGACAAGGTCTAATCCCCCTGCCAGATTCATATCCCCTGTTCTCGTTTCTCCTGAGCTAATTGACATTGAGTTGCCGAAGGAATTCACTCCAGGGATGCGTCGTGGTCTAATGGTGATCACCAAAATCATCCAGAATCTCGCAAACAATATCTTTTTCGGCAAAGAAGCTCATATGGTCGTGCTCAATCAGTTCCTCAAGACAAATATTGCCACTGTGACGCGCTTTTTAGGAGACATTGCCGTAAGTTCTGCTCTGCGCGACTGTCCCTCTTTCAACACGATTTGTTAGAAACCGGTTTCCGCTGCTGAAGATAATGATCAATGGCTTGGAACAACTTCTGATGATACCGATATAATTGTTCTTCATCGATTTTTCGACAAACATGCGGACAAGATAGGCAAAGAATTGCTTTCTCTGTCTAGAACATCTTCAGATCCAGAGGCATCCAGTATTAATGGAAAACGGGCTTGGGACGGGCTTTGTGCCTTGCTAGTTGATCACGGCGCACCTCTTAAAGTTCCAGTGCTCTCCACCCTACCACATTATCAGCATCCCGAGTACCTTGCACTCATGAGTCGATTTGCTGCAAAGGATACACGTCAAGTTGAAAGTATCTTTTTACAGACTGATGTCCCAGTTGTATGTTTGGCCTTGGTGTACCACCCCAGCATCTTTGACTTACTTTACTTCTAACAGGATCAACCAGCAGTCTTCGTTTTGCAAATGTCTAAAATCGATGTGGAGACCCTTGATATTGAATTATTGATGTACCATATCTTCAAGGTACGACATCTGTGCTCCCAGTGCTATGTAATATAGCTCAGTCCTGTGGCAGACTGTCGCCCAGCAAGATTATGAAGACCGCATTTTCGACGTTGTTTTGGATTGTACTTCGTTTACGTCGATATGCGAAATTCCGTTACAGGGCTTGAAGTACTGTGCGGAGCTGATGCCTTACGATATTCGCTCACGATTCTCTACGACTCACATCCTAAACCCCAATGCCTTAACACAAAAATACTTACGCCGACTATATAATGTGACAGCTGGTGGGTGTTGATGTCCTGTTTTGAAATTCGTGATTTTAATAAACCGACAAGGAACCCAATTTTGCGAGACTATTCGTGCTTATTCATGCATAGCGGAGATGAGAAACTACGTACCCGTGGAAGTTTTTCCATATCTAACAGTTCCAGGTATGCCGCTATTCGAATATCTATGTATATCATTCATCCTAAACAAATCAGTGGCACTGGAGAACGAGCAACCACAAGAGACGTTCTTTGATGTAAACATGAAGGTCATCCAGTTACGACCTGTCATCCTTACCGTTGGCACGACACACATCAGAATCACATCAGTAAGTATTTGAATGACATGTGTGGCGGTTGCTAACTGTTTTTAGGTAAAAGCTCAAGTCATTTCACCTGGCTTGTCCTGCAAGGCTACTGAGATCATCCCTCTTGCCGACATCAGTGATATATATAATGTTGCGACAGGCATGGACACCTATGAGTTTATCATTCGACGCAGTCGAGGAGGTGTTACAGAATACTTCTCTTCACCATCACGGGACAACATAGTCAAGGTATGAAGTTAAACCTTGTCCAGGACGAATTTTCTACTTTTTCGAACAGGCGGTCCGATTGGCGAAAAGTCGCCTAAAAGACATGCAAACTCCATTAACTGAACGTTTTTCTCGTTTCTCCAACGTCCCCGCGACGCTACTTCACATTGGACTTCTCAGTGTTGACATGAATGACGAAGAATTGCGTGGAGCTGCCTATGATCTCTTGGGTGCCGTGTGCACTTACTTGAATTATGATAATAGTCCGATAGTTGCTTCCAAAGGTAAGGTGGGAACCATGTTTTACCTATCACACCTCTGATGTGTCCCTTGTCTCATATAGCCGGTTTCATTCCTGGAGATCCCACCGCTTTTGTATTCCAACTCAGCAAGAAGATTGCTGCATTTGCTCCGCAGTTGACCCTTGACTTTATTCCTGAAGTCGGTGCCGCAATGAACAGTATGGACAAGACGGCACAACGCATCAGCTGTATTCAGTACATGAGTCCCTGGATCAAGAACCTCACGCTTTTCTCGAATCCGACAAGTAAACAATACGAGCATTCTGCGGCCAGACTACGAGACTGTGTTCGCAATTTAGCAGACCTAGCAGTGAACTATCCAGATGTTCGTTTCTCACTCCAAGTCACTTTTGGCGAGACTCACACAAAGTTTCTCAGATTACGTCCACCATCCAGAAATGTATCTGGTGTGAGGTTCGAAAGCTGGATCAAGTCGTTGTTGATGTTGTGTTTGAGGAACTTCTACGGACAGCGACCGAAGGAGGGATCGGAACTCGCCGATGTGAAGCAATCACACATGCGATTGCTTCGTTGTCATCGATTGGCGTCAGGGCAAAGATATACACTAAGCTTCGCAGGGTATGTCTGCTTAGGAACTTCTTCCGTGCACTCCTAACTCCGAACTAGACTGTGTGCAAGATGTTTGTTGCCCAACCATTCAACGTCCTTACAGATCACCCCAACTGGAATGAAATCGCAACTCTTACACGCTTTTCACTGGTCGTAGCGCCTTCGAGTGGTCAAGCTGAATGCGACCAGCGTTGTGTTCCGGAAATCATCCACAACGTCACGCTTACCGCCGGTTGTGGATCGTCACTTGTCCGGAAGTCAGTCTATGGTATCATTATGAACCTGCTACAAGCTCTTTATATCTCGCGGACGGAAGAATCTGTTGGTCCAGGACTCCTGGAGCTCATCAATGAATGTGCCACACCTGCGAGACTCAGACTATTCGGTTTAAAGCGCGATACTTCGACAAGCGAGTACACCAACTGGGACCCAACGAGCGATAAGGAGACTCTAGACACCTTAGAAGAGCTAACCCAATTCCTCGCCAAGATAATGGAAGTTGGATCCGGCTCAAAAGGTGTGTCAAGAACAAGAAGTGTTGACAAGGTATTGACCTGAACGATTAGGTCTTCTGAACATGTGGCGCGCTCGATGGATGAGCCTCATTACATCTACTGCTTTCCAGGTTTCTCCAGCCGTTCAAACTCGGGCTTTTGTCGCACTTGGTACACTTGCTACCTCTGAAGTGGATGACGACTTCCTCTACCAGATTCTGGTAGCTTTTAACACTGCCCTTGCCAAAGTCACTGATTCCACAGTCTCCGTCGTCAGCATGCTCCGGTGTATGTGCAAAGTTGTGCCAGCTCTTCCACAAGACTCAAGATACATCTATCTCTTGTTTTGGTTGGCTGTTGCCCTTCTTCAAGCGAGCCATCCTGGTTTCTATGTTGAAGCTAGCTGCTTGCTTAGTGTTACTCTTGAGAGTATTGAACAACGTGGAATGTTCCAGTCGGAATCTGTTCCTTCTTTCCTTCTCAAAGCACGAGAACCTTTGGAAGAAACTACGTCTCAATTGGACGGAATGATTGGAATGTCCTTCGATTCAAGCTTCTCGTTCTCACTTGCTTCTATCGTCTTCAAAGGCATGCGCCAACAACGTTTGAAAGATGCAGCTGAAGCGGTTCTCCGAACATTGTTACAAGTCACGGTCCGTGTCGAGATGAATGACGGTGTGCCCAACGGATTCAGAGACAGTATTTCCGGAAACGCTTTGGGCTATTTCCTTGCTTTGGTCCCTTCATACACGAAAGCTAAGGCGTATCGAGAACTTCTGATGCAGTGCAAGATCGACGATGCGTGGCTTCAAGACGCTGGGCTGAATCTTGAAGACGAGGAAAGTGGAACCCCTCGAATATCCCCCGCGTTCCTAGGCATTAATGACTCCAATACTGCACTTCTCGTAACGACCTTTGTTGGAACAATGTTGTGCACTGCCCAAGGAGACGATGCAGAAACGGAGATCCTATTCGCACTCCTTTCAGACATCGCAGTTCAGTTCCCACAGATCGTCTCCCTGGTGTAAGTCGGCACGTTTTTTTTTGCCTTGAGGCTTCAGTACTGAGTTCTTTTATAGCTATGATACCTTGCAGGATCGAATTAAGGAGATCTTGGCTAATGCCTCCAACCCTTCGATCATTCGCTCTGTTTCAACTATCTTCCGTCTCTCTGTACAAGATCAATCCCGCCAGACAACACTTCGTGGATCTTCCTCAACACTGAGCACGGGTGACGAAATACAAGGTCCCGATCAAAAACATCTTAATGCCCTTGACGAACTTTCAATGCAAGGGCTTGCTAACAACCTCACATTCCTCAAGGGCTCTCATGCAACGACGATGATTAATTGGATTCCCGGGTTGGTGTCTCTCATTATAGCTTAATTTCACGTATAATCACTCCATTCATCCTCCAACGGGCTATTTGGTTCATATCTCTATATTCTCCGTCGCATCTACGGCATTGCCTCTGTCCCTCGGTACACGAGCATATTATAACATAAACAGATTGGATGTAATATACCATTTCCCTTCCGTCTTTCAGGAGATCTTCTTACAAGAGATCTTGTGTCAATCTGGTGTTGATCATCTACACGTTCTGAATCCGGCGAGGAAGACTTTATACTCGCGTCAGTGTCATCACGTGGAAGCACTTTCCCCAAGGTTATTGCCAGATGGATTTCATATTCATGCGATAACCTCTAACTTTTAAATCACTACCACCGCGTCTTCTTGCCATACTAGCCTTGTGGTACCCATTTCGTTCCCTTAAATTCACTACGAAGCCCAAACATCCCACTCAACTTCATCCTCCCTCATGAACAACGCGGATAGTACCATCGATGATTTGGCTCTCGCCTTGGCCAATTTCTCAAGAGTTCCTGCTCCAGAACCTGATAGGATTCTGACATGCTGCTGTGGGAAGGATGATTGTGAGAAAGCGAAAGCTTGGTCTGAACTTAGGGCTCAACTGGAGAGTCGTTTGATCTTGAGCGCAGGTGTGCAATTTGTATCGCTTTTTGGCACCCGAGCTAATTTCTCCACAGAGGTAGGACAGGCCCTTTTTCAGCGACACGAGGCATATGTTCGTCGGCATGATGTTCGCCCATGTTCCTTACAGCTGCAGATGGACTGTATCTCTAACTTCATTCCAGGGCCAAGCAACACCACCGGAACCTGCAAGATCGGAATCAAAGGACATTGACCGTGAAGCCATTCTTGATCGCTCTGCCAGGGAAATAACTGAACTGCTTAAGGAGAAGGCAAAGCTCGAGAAGGTACGGACTAATGATCTCCATTTGGTCTATCTGAAATCTTTGCAATAGCGTTTGAATCAGGCCCTAGTTGACAATGAAGTTGCAGAGGTGTCGACGAACACCATTATGCAAGAATTGCACGAAGCACGAAGCACGATCTCTCGCTTAACCGCCCAACACGCTCGTTCCGTCGGTTGGGAGACACGTTTGTCCGCTGCGATCCAGGAGAAAGACGACATGCAGCAGGAGCGTGACGGTGAATCAAACAGGGCTAAGCGAGCAGAGTCTCGCCTTGCGGTTATGAAAAACAAGACAGGTTTGTGCATCTCATTATCTCTTGCATGCCAGAGAATCACCTGGAGAACAGCCGAACTTCAGAGAGATGTCAGGCGACTTCAAGAGACGCTAGAGGAACGCCGAATTAGTCGGGTGGAGTCCTCAGGAAGCCTTGTGCATGATGCCCGACTTCGTATAGAGGCACTATACAGTGCAGTGAGTATTCCGACTTGTCTATCATTCTGTTGTCCTTCATCGTAAACGTATGCAGCAACTGGGTCAAACGGCTCTTATAGAGCAAAATGAGCTCACAACGGTGCTAGAGTCACTCGTAAGCAACAACGAGACTTTGAAGCGAGATAATGCCGAACTTCAGAGTTTGCTGACTGAATCACGCGAAGATATCCATATGTTACAAGAAGAACTAGAAGAACTCAGGGCGAGACCTCGCTCAACGATCTCGAGAGGTGAGTGTATTTCGAGTAACTCCTCTACCTTGTTAACGGACATTACGTTTATAGCCAGAGCTCATTTTCAGCCCAGCAGTGTCCCAGGATTCGTAGGTCGGGATATTTCGGTACGTTGGACAAACCTATGTACTGGTTGCAGCTTTATGATCTTTATTGTGGCAGCTGCACACGCTGAATCCTCGTAGTAACAGCGTGGACAGAAAGACCCATCGACCTTTTGTAGGTATAAGTATTAAGCACAACCTCATTGCTGCCTAATGTGATCCTTTTGCAGGAGCCACTTACGCCAGAAACAACTCGTCGTCCTTTGTCACGATCGGAATCCTCAGCGCATTCTGAGTCCAGATTACCTGTTCGCCGGCCACTGCCACGTTACCCTTCATCCCATATTAGCATTGAAGTCGAAGAGTCGTGTGACGAGAACGACGATTTCCATTTAACCCGATCCCGAGGGATTCAAACAGAATCTTGCCCTCAGCTGCTCTCATCGTCACCCTTACCTTCGTATATGTCCACAACGTCCCCGCATGACCCACGATCAGAATCGTCCTCTTTTTCAGAGACTCATTCCTCTCATCTGTCCGTCTTACTCGATCGATTCTCCGGATTATATAATCGTATGTCACAGGCTGATGCTCTCACTCTGACCAACCGCTTGAAACGGCAACACCTTAAGGGTGCTGATATTGGACACCTCTCGCGCAGCACTATCAACAATATCATCTCCGAGGTGACCAATTTACGCACGCAGTTCCGTTTCCTGTTTGAGGATGACAATGTGGCAGTACCAGTAACACGGAAAGACTATAGAGTCCTTTTCAACCTTTTCAAGGAGATATTCACAGCTATGGGAGAGATTCGTGTCTCGTTGAATGATGTCATCATAGACCCTTCTTGTGCTCCGAGAGTGAGCGAACGGACTTTGAATCCTAACTTGATCGATGCACAGGACAAGGACCGGGATAGTACTGGAAGTTCTGCGGCGGGTGGTTGGATGGCACCCATCTCCAAACTGTTCTCACCACCTCCGCGTGGCCAGGGAGAACGATCTGGTCTTAATAGCTCCGTCCTTCATCGTCCTCCCTCAACGCGTCCTGCGCGAGTCATTCCCAAGTTGGGTCCCGCACTCTCTTCCTCAGCGACGACCGTCAACGTCGAGTTTTCCGGAACTATAGTTGGCCGATCAACTACGAGTACCATCGCTTCTCAGGCAAAGCAACGTGATGAAGCTCCTGGATTCTCTATACCTGTCCGCAGCGCGGCTACTGTGATGGACATTTTTGCGGGGGCCCCTCAGCATACCTCGGATCCATGGGTCATCGTTCCTCCCAAAGGTCCACGGAGGGTACAGTCATTTGCTAAACCATCGAGTGAGTTCAATGATGGGACGTTACGGCGGTTCGTGAATAGGAGTAGTAGCAACGCGTTGCCTCGTGACGTCGAGGATGGTCAGGGACCGGATAGTGAAGAAGTAGCCGACCACCTTACGCCTCTGTTGCCGCGCACCACACTTCGTCGACGCGGGCTCTCTGATTCTTCTATTCATTCGACCTTCGTCAGTCAAGCTGACAACCAGGTTCCTGTCCCTCCGGTCCCGTTTGATATCACTGCTTGGTCAAGCCGACCGTCGGTCTTTCAGGCGCTCAGGGAAACTGTTCAGTCGATCCGTAACACCGCATCACTCGGTACCAGTGGGACAGGAGAGCCGGCGGTCGAAGTGCCGCGTTCCCGTTCGTCTACTTCAGGGCCTTTGCGTAACCTTCTGCCAACCTGGACATCGTGGTCTGCTCAGGCTGGAAACGTTTTGGATCCCATGACTGAGGCTTCATTTCTTGTTGGAAGTGTACGTGACGAGTCATACACACCAACGCGGACACGTCGGCCTGGGGAGCCCCACGCTACGGATTATTTCTGAGATCTGTTTACCTACATTGTCATACAAAGTGGATCGAAGAGCATGACATTTTGTTTCGTCCCGAATATTATCTTCTACTGGGAAAAGTATATGTACGATACGTATTTTGAAGACACATCAATACTAATGCATGTAGTCCAGTCAACTGGACAATATCGGTCCAATACACATGACCCATGCCATGCTGGATTCCTGACACCAAATCCCTGGATGATGTGTACATAACAAAAGAAATCATGCATTTTCCCACTGCGGTCCCCTCTGTGTGCCTGGGGTACCTCATTCATGTTATCCGATTTTTATGAATCCTCATGATCTTCATTGCACACACGTTTCCTCAAAATTTCCTGCAGAGTAGTTCCTTTATATATATGTACAAAGTCCGGTGCTCGTTTCATTCATCCCTCAATAGCTAGTTGCAATGAAAAAAGTCCTCATGAGGGGTGACATCCACCATAGCGGAACAGTACCTGGAAAAATTGTGTCGCCTGACGGCGTGCCTCGGCTTTGGACTCAATGATTTTAAGAGAATTCACGAGATCAAAAATCGATAGGAAAGGGAAGCGAAAGAATCGAAGCACAAAGAGCTGATTGATAAATTCCTCCTGCAGTGCTCGTGCTGTGCCCTTCGTTACCCAGCCCTTATCTCTTCTTTGCCGCCATGGTCAAGACCAACCCCACGATGCCGAGGTCGAGGTCGAGGGCGTTCGTGGCCACCTTCCACCCTTTGGCAGCGCGATTTAATCTCAAGCCCCACCTTTCAGATGTGACACTCAGTGAGTATAATTACATTGACACTTGCCACTTTTGTAATCTAACGCACTTTCGTTAGCTAGTATTTTGACGGGCGATACTTGTGCTCCAATAAGGTATTTTCTTTCTCGTGTCTTCAGGCTGCCGGAAAATTGATCTTCCGTATTCAGTTTTTCCGATTTCGAGAAATACCTGACCTTCGTGGTATGGCTATTCTATTTTCAATCGAGTGTAGCGTGGGACACTATCCTGACGTGCTGGGTGTAGGAGTACTCTGTCGAAAATCTCCAGTTCCTGGTGTGGTTCCAGGTAGTAATAATGATTCTCATTGATTGAGCGCACTCATATCTATTTCTCTAAAGGACTACCAAGAGCGATATCTCAAGTCTTTCAATGAGCCTACCAGTTCAAGCAGTAGGTTCGTCTTTGAGACACCCAGTTATGTCACCGAGGTACACCCGGCCGAAAGCATCGAGAAGACACGGACAGAGGAAAGGCTGGAAAGGGGGGATTCAGAGTCCCCAGCAACGCCGAACCAAAATACAGGGCCATCCCCGTCTCTTTCCCCTTTGCTGCCCCCGGTGTATGTCCAACTTACTTCGCCCTCTATGGCCTTTGTCGCCTCTCAATCGCATGACCTCGATTACCATGGTTTCCGTCACGAGTGCTTACGCGTCGTTGCTACATTTTTGACCCCAGGATCACCAAAAGAATTGCCTCTGGATGCCATCATCCGAGATACAGCGGTTCATAAGCTTTCGCGAGGTTGTCATCCTGATATCGTGAGTCAATCCTATCTCACCAGTCATTGATCTCAACAGTACATTCTTGCATTGTTGTGTACCATCAAGTTTCTACCTATCTATGAAGAGGTGTATTCGTTGCTTGAGCGATGCAGCCTTCAAAGGTTTCTTTTAGCTGCCAGTGCAAATATCAATCTTCCAAAACAACTCTATTGGTGCTTCAGACCTGTCATGCTTTACAATCTAGTTTCTGAATCGAGTTCTTTTAGGTATACCATGGGAACACTCAATATGCTACTCGGAATATTTATAGCACTGCTCCTGATCATGTTTGTTCCCACCCCTCCAGAGGCTAATCGTGCTTGGAGAATATTTCCGATCCTAATTTTTGTTGTTGGTGGGGGACAATTCTACTCGGCTTGGCGAGGGTATGTCTTGGCATCCCTCTCGTAGCTTAAAATTACAGCCTCTAATACAGATCCTGCACTCAAATCTGGAGGCGCGGGGCGACCCAATTGCGCGCATGGGAAATGCAAGAAACGAATACAGAAGCACAAGTTTTTGTCGAGGGTGTACTCAATCAACATAAAGCCTTCTCTCAACGTGCGATCGCCTTGCAGGAGAAATCGAAAACTGGGAAACTGAATGTCGCTGCGATTGCACCATTTGCAATCGAGACACAACACAGAGGAATAGGTCGACCATCCGTTTCAAGTGATACTATACCCTCGTACGTAACAACACCGCCTGATGCAGCGGCGCCAGGCCATAATTTTCGACGACCACCGATATTCGGGCCGGAGACCGTTGTGCTCGACCCTCGCATCAAAGCCGTTCATCGTCAACTCGTGATAGACGTTCATAGATTTGGCGTATATCTTCTACTGGTGAGCTGTAGCAGATCTTTTCTGTACCTTTTCTAACTGTCGTTTTACAGGTATCTTCTGCTATCGTGTTCTCCGTTCCTGGCCGATTGCACGCGCGTTCATGATCTTCTAAATGTATTCAATCGTTACCGATATCGCTCAACATTATGGAATTGTTTAATCGCCATAAATTTACGGACATCCCACGTTGTATTAGAAATGTCAGGAACCAGATTTGTATTTTCGTATAATCTCTACATGTGATAAAGTGTATCCTCATTACCATATAACAAAGAATTTTCTCGTCAAGTGGTTCTCATAGAAGCAAGGAAAACTCTTTCTACATGGTGAAGTTACGATGCCTTCCTCCGTACAGCCCCCAATCATTTCGGCATCGAAAAAGGGTGGATGTTTGTATATGCATGATTTTGGATTACAGTTTAAATTTACGTAATTCAGGTAGATCTTTTTGAAAAAGAGCGAATAATTTAGGCCCGGCCTCAGTACTCAGTCTTCTTACCTGACAGTTTCTCTGCAGACTTCTTTTTCTCTTTTCTGGACCTCAAGCATCCATTTCCTTTTCACCCCTTCGACAAGACGAACCTGCCATTGCAGGTGCCATCCAATACAAGTGCGACAGTAGAACCCGACATACTATGCCCTACGGTGCAGTCGACAGGCCCCCTCAGTCGACAGGTCACAAATGTCACAGTACCTCTGATTATAGCCGAGCCTGCCGTTTCAGGCTCCGGCACGCCTCGAATAGTCCGCTGCGGCATTGTACGGCAGATGTGACAAAAGCGTGACAAACCCTCAAATTGTCGCTGAGAAGGACTCGATAGTTTCTGCATATTTTTCTTCAGTTCAACCTCGTATGTCTCACAATACACAATTCAGGAGGGACTAGTAAAAGATCACACGAGAGAGAGCCATAATTGCTGCTACATCAGAAGGTGTCGACTGTAGGGCATAGGCGCGGCCCCAGCGGAGAAATCAATCAATCAATCAATCAATCAATCCAATACAAG